>PVLA01004744.1:86746-167013 GCA_004027455.1 Hydrochoerus hydrochaeris
AAACTCAGGACTTTGTGCTTGCCAGGCAGGCACCATGTCACTAAGCTATATTACTGGCCCCTAAGAATGGATCTTAAAAAAAAAAAAAAAAAAAACTATAATATATACATATATATGTGTGTGTATATTGTTTAGTATGTGTTTTACTTTTGTCAAACTAAGTAAAAAATGATATTTTAATCTGTATTTCATTGGTCCTGAGAGACTTGAGTATCTTTTTTGTTTGTTTATTATCCAGTTATCTTTGTGAGTTCTTTATAACCCAGTTTCCTTTTGGCTTATTTATATTGAATTTATTTTTAAAAACATTTTTATGTATGTTATGGATATGGGCCTGTTGCCTGTTAAATATTTAAAAATAATTTCTTGTGATTTTTTGTTTGATTTTTGGCCTTATGGTATCTTGTTCCATAGTTTACATTTTTATTTAGTTGAATTCATTGACTTTTTTTTTTTTTCTAGTTGAGGCTATGCTAAGATAGGTAAAAAAATGTTTTCCTATAAATACATTTATTTTAAAAATTCACATCATGAGTTTGATTCCCAGTACCAATAAATAAATAAATAAATAAATAAATATTCAAGAGGAATTTATTTCATTGTATCATAACTATCTTTTTCTTTATGTCACTGTCTAATCTTTCAGACATAAGTTTTAATAATCTTTCCTTCCTCTTGATTTAAGAAGCCATTTTTTAATAGTCAGTTTTTATAGGTCTATTTCTGGAATTTTTATTATGTATTTCTAATCTTATTATCTTTTCCTGCACCATGATCCTGCTTTTTACTTTAATAGTTTGCAAAATATAGTATAAATTATTCGTTATTATCTTTTTATGTATTTTTTTGTGGAACCAGGGATTGAACTCATGACCTTGCGCTTGCCAAGCAGGCGCTTATGCCCCTGAGCTAAATCCCCAGCCCCTATCTTTTATTTTTTGAGTGGTAGCAGTAGTATATTTCAGTGTACATTTGGAGTTAATCCAGTCCACTTTCAAATGACACTGTACTGGGCACAGGTTGTGTATCTTACGTAACAATCTTAATCCTTGCCTCCCGTCCCTTATTACTGTCATTCATTTCACTTGTACGCAGGCATATCTATCTATCTATCTATCTATCTATCTATCTATCTATCTATCTATCATCTATCTATCTATCTGTCTATCTCCTTCCAATGTAAGATACGTACATAAACCTAAGTAATCAAGTACATTGCTGCTGTTACTGTTTTGAACAAACTGTTGCCTGGTAGATCAATTAAAAATAAGAAAAACAAGTTTTAATTTTACCTTCATTTATTTTTCTTGGTATTTTTCCATTCTTCATGAAGATTTGAGTTTCTGGCCTATATTATTTTTCATTTTCCTTCTCTCTAAAATAAACTTTTTTTTGGAACATTTTTTGTTAAATAGTTTATTGGTAATAAATTCCATCAACTTTTATGTATCTAAGAAGATATTACTGCTTCCATTTTTGAAGGATAATTTTGCAAGGTACAGAACTTTAGGTTGGTGGATCTTTTCAATATTTTATTTCACTCTTTCTGTCTTGTTTGTCTGGTCTAAGGAAAAGTCTTACCTGTGTTTGAGAAGTCAGAAGTAATTATCTTTGCTCTTCTATGAGTAAAACTTTTTTTTTCCTTTTTCAGGTCGTTTTTTTCATCTTTGACTTTCTGTAGTTTTAAAATTATATACTTTAAAAAATTTCTTGGTAGTTCTTAAACATTTATGCTTTTGGATGAATTAGTTAATTAAAAGGAATCCTAGAGGCTAAGACATACATGAAAAGATTTTTTTCTACTCACATTTAAAGAAATGGAAATCAAAGTGTATAAGCTATCAGATTGACAGAAATTTTAAAAAATGATGATCCTGTATTTGTCAGGGTATTGACAAACAGTCCTCCTTTATTGATAATAATATAAATTGTTTTGGAGGATACTTTGATGATTCTACTCTGAACATTTCATTTTTTTTGGCTTTGTTTTGTTTTTTGTTTTGATGGGCTCATCAAACCAAAGTGAGTTCAGGCTTGCCTAGAACTCACTATGTAGCCCAAGCCTTGAATTCATGGCAGTTCTCTTATCTCAGCCTTCCAAGTTCTGGAATGCATACTCCGAACATTTCTGCTGCTAGTGATTTGTATCTTTGTAAAAGCATGTTAAGATAGATGTTCACTACAGCATTGCTTAAGAGTTAGCAATGAATCAATAACATGCAAAAGACCATTGTGCACAAGATGTTTTAAAATTATGTTTTTAGCTTATTATTACTGGCCATATGAGTTATTTATATTTAGGGATATTATAGAACTTTTTTAGTTTTAATTTTTTTTACAGTTGGTTCACTTGGGTTTTCAAGGTATGTAAAATACTTGTCATTTTATATTTTAAAAACTCTGTTTCAGATTCCTCAGTTCCTTTTAGATGATTGCTTTAAAAATGGTATCCCCTGCCGTATATTTTGTACTCAGCCAAGACGATTAGCAGCTATTGCTGTGGCTGAACGAGTTGCTGCGGAGAGAAGGGAAAGAATTGGTCAAACAATTGGATATCAGATTCGATTAGAAAGCAGGTAAAGACAGTTCTATTTTTTGTTCTACTTCCAGATGAAATGTATCTTTCATTAGATATACTCAATATGTTAGTTGAAAAGTCAGATGATTTTTTAAATGTAATTCTATATTGAGATGTTAAAATATGTCTAAACTTACTGAGGTTTCAAATAAATGATCTGAAAGATTTTTGACTGTGATACAAATGTCATTTCATAGTTTCATGATCAAGTTATTTCACCTCAACTTGAGCCTCAGTTTTCTCTATAGAATGAGACTTATAAAACATGAAATCCAAGTTTGATGTGACGCTTATAAAAATGATTAATTTTACTGAGTTTTAATGTCATTGGTATACAAGTTGATATTCCTTACCAAAATGCTTGGGACAAGACTTGTATCAAATTTTGGAGTTTTTCAGATTTGGTGATGTTGGCAGTTTACTGGGTGAGCATCCTTACTCTCAAATGCTTCCAAGTCTAAAACTTATTGAACAATTTAGATTTTGTCTTTTTGGATTAAGGATGCTCAATCTCCAGTAGGAATAGAAATAGCTTCTTAACAAGAAGTGCTAGTGAGTGTTTGTGGGTGTGGGTGGATGTATTGTAGTGCTGGGAATCCAACTCAGGGAATTATAAAAGCTAGGCGAGTGCTTTATTGCTGAGGTGTCTTCCCAGCCGTATTCATTTTTAACAGTGAGTAAAATGTTTTTAAAGTTGTTTTAAAAATCTGTTTAAGTTTTTTTTTTTTAAAGAAATTACATTACTTAATAAAAAGCTATTAGAAATAATACATTTGTGAGGTTGTAGGGCATAAAATACATATTTCATGTAGTTTTGTTAGTAAGCTATATATGCTAGCACAGTTACATTAGTAATATTTATTCAAATATATAGCACCAGCATTTAAAGTGATTATATTTTAATTACAGAAAAGATTTGTAATTGTTTAATTTACTTTTTAAAAAGGGTTTCTCCAAAGACACTCCTGACGTTTTGCACAAATGGGGTATTGCTTCGTACATTGATGGCAGGTGATAGTACATTGTCAACTGTGACACATGTTATTGTGGTAAGAACATTGATGAATTTGTCATATATAACTCAGGTTGTGTAACATTTAAATACATAATTACATTTTTAAAAGATGGTAAAATGAGAGCTAAATACTATTTTGAAGAGGCTATTATGGTCAGGTTTTAAAAAAATAATAATTAGAAATATTTTATATTAAATAGGGATAGTCATAGCTTTGGGCCTTATGGGAAAAAAGAAAACAAAGCAGTAGTTTTAAATATATGCTTTTCATGTGTGAAAATGATGCATGTAAACTATTTGTTAGAAATAAATAGTTTTATATCTGTCCTTGGTCACCTGATTCTTTCTTTTGTATCATGTTTCCTAGTTGTGAGGATGTACTACTTTACAGTCATTCAACTTCATGGTTAAGCTGCTAAATTAGTTACCTCATGATAAAATAAGATGAATTGCCTTTTAATAAAGAATTTTAAGCTTTTATCTAGTTTATATCAGAAAAACATTAGCCTAAGTTTTATAGGCTTTTAATAAGCAGGTTTTAAAAACTTACCCAAACTAAAGGATGTGCCTGAGCCCTGATGCCAACGGAAGCCATTTAAATTGATTTTTTAAATTTAAAAAAAAATTTTTTTTTTTTTTTTGGTCTTTTTGAGACAGGGTCTCTCTATGCAGTTCAGGCTGGCCTTGAGCTCACTTTGTAGCCCAGGCTGGTCTCAAACTTGCAATGATCCATCTGCCTCAGCCTCCCGAGTGCTGGGATTACAGGAGTGCACCATCACACCCGGCTTTGATTTTGTTTATATTTAAAAATGAGACTCCTTTAATTTGAAATTTTTTATAGTTTGTGTAGCTTTATATTTTATGGGTAATATTTTATCATCTGTAGTAAGTTGATGAAACCTGATTGCTTTGATTATCCATCATACATTTTTATTAATATTGATTGAGTTTGTCCACCTTTAATTTGAATTAGTGTAAGTGCAGCAGTGCTATTATTTTAAAGACTTAGCCATCTATAAAATTTAACTTTTGTGGTTTTGTTTCTGTTTACTGTAGGATGAAGTGCATGAAAGGGATCGATTTAGTGATTTTTTACTTACAAAGTTAAGAGATTTGTTGCAAAAGCACCTGACTTTGAAACTAATTCTTTCTAGTGCTGCTTTGGATGTAAATCTTTTTATAAGATATTTTGGAAGTTGTCCAGTGATCCATAGTAAGTTAAATTACCACGTTCCTTCTGTAATTTGTGTGAAAAATACTTTGGAGTTTAATGTTTTTCTGACAGAAATTAGAATGGTTTAAAGCAGACAATATCTATTTTCTTTTTCCTGTGAGATAGGCTTCATGTTATCTCTCTCTGTTTTTGATGCTTACTTTTCCATCTGTAGCTTTTTGGCATTGTGTAGTAAACCCATCTCTAACCTTAAAAGAAAGAGGTTTTATTTTGGCCTGATGTTCCTCTTTATGTCCTGTCCTACAGTGTCTTCCCTTTACTCTAGATTCCTTGAAAAACTATTCCACATTCCCATGTTTATATCTCTTATTTCTCAATACTTTTGATACTTAACTTTTGTTCTTGTTTTTCAATAAAAATCAATTTTGCCCCATTGTTATATTTTAAAAATTCCTCTTCAAAAATTATAACAGTTGTGTAGATTAATGAAGCAATACAGATATTTCTCTAATGAAATATAGAGAAAAAATTCATAGTTTTCCTTGTCTTGTTTTTGTTCCATGGACTATGGATTTTTAAAGCTTTATTGGTTTAAAAACTGTATTGGTTGGCCATGCTTATCATAGGTATATGTAGTTTAACAAAAATGAGCATGTACCTAATAATTGTATTTTTTTTTGTTTATATGACAGTAAATTATATACATTTCTCCATTTTAGATGCTCTGGATATAGTTCGTTATTGTAATCAGCTGTTTTAGTATTTTGTAATATGGATATACCATGACTTATTTAAACACTCTTTTATCGTTATCAGATTAGTTCTAGATTTACCCTCCTTGGCAACCTCTACTATAAATACTTTTATAAAGAATATCCTTGCATGTATGTCCTGTTATACTTTTACTTTGAGGGACAGATTTTTAAAAATGAAATTGCTAAGTAAAAAATATATCATTTTTAATTTTAATAGCTTTTGACATTTTACTTTTTCAAAAGACTGATGTGATTTGTACTTTTAAAAGATGTAGGGCTGTTCATATGTGAAATTTTAGTACTATTGTTTTAACACTGATCTAATTGCCAAGTCTAGAGTATTTAGATTTTAGGCAAAACATTATACTTCAGTTTTCTGTATTATCTCTCATAGTTGCCTTTCCTTTTTTTTTTTTTTTTGAAATGCTTAGTGTTCCTCTTCAGTTCTTTTTAGGCTTAATGCTTAAATATTAGTATTTCCTAGGGTTATTCTCTTGGTCCCTTTTCTTTTTCTCTTCATTCTCCCTTTTTATTGCATTTTTTCCCCTTTTTTCCTTTTGTTTTGTTGCACCCTGCATACTATTGGGGATCCATATTTAATTTCTCTGAAAGCTCTCATTTATGCCATTGGTTTCTGCTTTCTTTTGTATATGGATGACCCACATAATTTTCAATTCACATTGTTTTATAGAGCTTTAGATTTATATATCTTACAGGCTGCTTACTCCTAATATTCCCCAAACTAAATATTTAACCTACAAAGCTTGCTTCCTTCTTTTCCTGTGTTGCCTGTCTTGGTTAATCATACTACTGTTGCACTTCTTCATCTAAGTTACAGATGTGCAAATTCTTCTTGGGTGACTAGACACATTAAATTTGTGCATCTGTTAATCAAAATTTTTTGGTACCTTATGTTTGATATATGTTAAATCACATCCTACCTTCTATCCGTTCCTTTTGCAACATAGGCAAACATTTTGCTTTATTTCTTCTTATGTCCTAATTTACATAGTTAAGTTAATTTAACATGTATATTAATCAAATCCTAACTTTTTTTTTTATGTGTAACTGGCAGTTGAACTCACTACTACCTGCTTGCAAGGCAGGCGCTTGTGCCACTGAGCTAAATCCCCAGCCCTAAGTTTTATCTATTTAGATAACAGACTTTTTTTTTTTTTTTTTTAATATTGGTACCAGGGATTGAACTCACGACCACGCGCTTGCAAGGCAGGCACTCATGCCACTGAGCTAAATCCCCAGCGCCAAATCCTAACTTCTATCTGTTCTGTTTCCCCTTTCAGCTTTCCTTGTTACTGCAGAGTAACATCCTTCTGACTGTGAAGGCAGACATCCAAGAACTGTATTTGACACTTTCTCCATTATTATACCTTCCTATCCATTGTAATTCTGAGTTCTGTGTGTTTTATCTCTTGTCTCAAGAATCTATATACTTTTTCATTTTCCCTATCATTAGTCTTACTAAAATCATTGTTACCTGTTACCTGAGTTTTGCCATAGTTTATACCTGGCCTAGTTTCATTCTAATTGTTTTTTAAAGCCATTCTCACATCGCAGCCAGAGTGTTCTCTGAAGTGGAATTCTGCTGATGTTGAGCACTCTTCTGAGTCATTCAAAAAGTCATTTTTTGAATGACTTTTATTTCAGAACAAAGTTCTAAGCCTTTAATGAGATATATATTTCTGTCTTCACTCTCTTGCTCTACCATTTGTGAAACAGATTAGGTTTCTAGTTTCTTTGAAAACGTCATACTTCTTTCTGCCATAGACTTTGCTCGTGCTGGTTTTTCTCACTGCATATCCTTTTCTATAGAGCTTCCTCCAGTAGTGGAGAACCTATGGCACATGGGCTGCAGTGGGCATGCAGAGCCCTCTTCCTTGGTCTGTGAGCCAAGTTGCCTCAGCAGCCAAGCATTGGATGACTGTTGTTTTTTCTAGACTAAAACTTCATCAGCATTCAGGTTTAATTGCAACGTTGGTGTGTTACAATAAATAAATGGATTTTGGGTGCAGTTTGGGCACTTGGTTTTTAAAAGGTTTGCCATTACTGGCCTTAGTCATTTTGTTTATTTCTTTTTCTTTTCTCTCACTTTTTCAGTGAGGATATTTTCTCACTGCAGGGAAATCTCTATTATATAAGGCCATAGTGTGTTATAGTCCTCTCTCATAGAAATTCTCACAACTTGTTTTACATTTATTTTGGATTATTGCATTAATGCCTGTCTGCTGTGCTACTTGCCACAAAGCAGCAGGACACAGTTCTCTTTCTGCTTGCCATTTGTATTCCTGGTACATATGTTATGCCAGACACAGAATATGTAATAACAGTAAAAAAAAAAAAAAATATATATATATATATATATATATATATATATACATACATACACACAAGCAAATGAACAGTTGTCTAAAGTAAAAGCAGTTTGTTATTTATTTTAGACACATGTCTATAAATCAAAATTACATTTAAAGGACAATATTAAGAGTCATAGAACTTTGGAATTGGATATTACTACATTTTGGTTCATTAACTTAGTATTTTCATGTTTTTATGTGAATTCTTTCTAAGATACAGACTGACTTTCAAAAACTTTTATTTAGTACAGGGAAGACCATTTGAAGTAAAGGAAATGTTTCTGGAAGATATTTTAAGAAGTACTGGATATACAAACAAAGAAATGTTAAAGTATAAAAAAGAAAAACAACGAGGTAAGTATTTTAATTGAAATAAAAAAGAAAAGTCTTTCAGCTTTATACTATGGAGGTACAAGGACACTAAAGTGTTACCTCTTGCTTATATTTGTATAAAATTATATTCAAATTTTGTCCCACACATATCTCTGGTTTATATTCAGAAGTTTTAATCTGTGGAGAAAAATTGAAAGGGAGTACCATAATTGATGGAGGTGAGTGTTTCTGTATCCAAAAGTATCAGTTTAGGGTAACAAAAGAGTATATGTTTGTTGCCCATAGCGTGTCTCATAAATGGGAGGAGGAAGTAGATGGAGGAAAAAGAATAGCATCAGAGCAATAAGCCTATCTTACATAAAAATCTCCAAGTTTCCAAATCTTGATATTATTATGGGATTGCATTTATACTTCACCAATATTTGCCCTTTTATACCATATCATAGCTTTTGAATTAAGATTTAGACTCCGTTTTTTACTTTTAGCTGTTTTATTCATCATGGTAGACCTGCCTTCAAGCTTTGACTTCCTTGTTTATTCTTTATGGCCTTGGACAAATTTATTAACTCCTTAGGATTCTCCACTTGAAAAATATATAATTAGTAATCCTTATTTCACTAGTGCTGAATCACTTGTATGTAAGTTGTGAAACTCTAGGTTTAAAAGTTTTGAGACTCTTGAATTATATCTAGTATGTCAAACAGTGGGCAGGGCTAGAGAAGTTCAATTAATGATTTTCTGCAAAGCACTATATGAATGTTAGATTGAAACATTAAGTCTGATGTAGATAAAAATATTCTTAATTCTGGACTTACTTAAACATAAACTGCTTACCAGTAGATGAATAGATGTTTTTAAGCAGTTTGGTATGTCCTTATAGTTTGTCATTCCACATTTTACTAAATATTCTTAAAGTAACTGCAAAATGAAGCCAATTTTTCTGTGATACCAGACTCACTTGATTTATTTTTAAAAATGAGTGTATTTTAAAAGGAATCACCTTTTCTTTGGTAACTTAGAAGAAAAACAGCAAACCACGCTTACAGAATGGTACTCTGCTCAAGAGAATACTTTCAAGCCTGAATCTCAGAGACAGAGAACTGTTCCAAATGTGACTGAAGAGTATGATTTATTGGATGATGGGGGTGATGCTGTCTTTAGCCAGCTGGTAAGACCTTATTGGTTTCACAGTGACTTTTTGAGTAAAAATTGTTAATAGGTTAAACCACATTTAGGATCACTTTTCTTATTTTTCCCTTTTTTTTTTTTCTTCTTTCTCTGCATGCTGGGGATCAGACCTACAGGCTTGCACATGCTTAGCAGGCACTGTACAATTGAACTATATCCCTAATCTTGAACTTTCTTTTTAGAAAAATAATTTTACTATTTTAAGTATAAGAAGCATACTACAGAGACTCTTACAGTTGTTATGGATGTATAAAGTTTAATGTAGCTGTATGAATAAACTCTATCCGAGTTTTTAAAAATACTTTTAAAGACTTAGTGTAGGAAGATCCGTTTGAGTCAGTGAAAGACATTGTCATCATATAAATTTGTGATTCTTAAGCTTTGGCACCACATTGTATCACTCAAGGGATTTAAAGCCCTATGGAATCTGATCATTTGTTAGCAGGGCTTCTGATGCATTTTATATAGGATGGGACTTGGTATAATGTTAAAAAAGCTCCCAGTGATGCCTTTTTTGATTTGTAGCTGGAAAAGGGAACCACTGGTGTATATTTAGTAATATCCTATCTGTCATAAATATAATGTGACTAGATCATAGTGTTGTTGACAAATCATTCTTAGGTAACAGATGAATATGAGAATGAAATATAGTATTGTGAGTAATGTTTGTAAGATAAAATGAGAAACCTTTGCTATATAATGCATTAATATATGTTAGTAGTTCTTGTGACCACTATGGCCATTTTTATATTCTTTGCAAGCAAAAGTTAAACTGTTCAGTAATAATACTTTTTACTTTTTTTTTTTAAAGTCAGAAAAAGATGTGAATTGTCTTGAGCCATGGCTAATAAAGGAAATGGATACTTGTCTTTCTGACATATGGCTGCATAAAGATGTTGATGCCTTTGCTCAGGTCTTCCATCTTATTTTAACTGAAAATGTTAGTGGTATGTTCTTTTGAATTTTTAAATTACTGTAATGCATTTATTTATAATAGAAGTATAATAGAATTCAAAGTAATATGTGTTACATTTTTTGTTCACAACCAATAATTTATTGTTTTGGAGTACTTTAATTTAAAGGTACAAATGTTATGGTTTATATCTAGATGTTTCCCCCAAAGCCTTGTGCATTCATAGGTAGGGCTTTTCTGAGGTGGCTGGATACAGGGTGTGTAATGTTGGGACTAAGAGTGAGTGATAACTAAGCTGGTATAGCATAGTTCTTGGTGTGGATAATGGAAGCCCTACTCTAGGTGTGGGTGGCACTAATCAATAGGCTTATAGCCTGGTTGGAATATAAAGGGAGAGAGGGAAGGTTTGCTGCTGCTGCTTTCTGCCTGCCACCCCAAAAGTGGTTCTTCTTTCTCATACCCTTCTGCCATGCCCCTTGCCCTGGAACCAGCTGGCTATGGACTGAAACCTCTGTATATTGTGAGTTGGAATAAATCTTTTCTCCTTTAACTTGGGGATGTCAGGTACTTTGTCCCAGCAACAAAAAGTAACTAAGACAATAAATGACTATTTTTTACGTATCATAGTAAAATCATTAGGTATTACATTAATTGCTGGGTTCTTGACCTACTGTCTCCAGTTTCACATGACAGTTACTTACAAAGAGGCTTTTATATATGTATATGTTGTCCACATACATAATACTCTCATCTCTGCACCTTATCTACTGGGAAATAACTTTTGATGGCCTCAAAGAGATTTGTCATTTCAACAAAAGGAAGAAAAAATGGATAATTATTTTTGCTTTAGGTTATTAATTTAGTAAGTGAAAACATTTAATATACTTTTTGTTATAGGGGATCAAGTTCAGATTCACAAGTACCTACTTTATGTCATGTTATGTTTTCACTAATGAGTTATCCTTCTTTTAGTAGTTGATGATGATGATGGATATTGGTAACCAGAGGCAAATTTCAGAACTCTGTAGACTTTTAGGGAAAAGGCCAAATGAGTAATCATAGAAAATCTATAGAGGAAAGGATTTAGAAGTTAACTGATTTATCCCTTTACCTAAAATCGTTTAGCATTATTATCCCTTTACCTAGAATCGTTTAGCATTATTATCCTTTAACCTAAAATCATTTAGCTTTATTACCCCTTTACCTGAAATTGTTTAGCATTGTTATTGGTTTTCCTTTTGAAACATTTTCTTTAATCAGTTTCTCATTTTCATGCATAGCTTCTTTTTGTTTCTCTGGCTGTAATTTCTTGGCTTTGTTGGTAAGATCTTTCTTTACTTGCTGATATCCAAATATAAAATAACACAATCCTCAGTTCTTAGACCTTATTTCTGTTTACATTTGCTATCTGCATGGATCTCATCTAGTCATGGCTTTAAATATTTTAAATGATCCCTTATTTTTCATTTCAAGTCTAACTTCTTCCTTAGTGACTCTAGTACACTTGATCACTTGGTGTCTCCACTGAGATGTCTGTTAGGTGTGTAGAAGTCTTATGTATCTCAGGTAATACCTTCTAATCCTATCACCACCTCTTTTCCTGCTGTTTCATATTTTCTTTTCAAAAATTGGAGATCTACTCACCTCTTTTCTTAGACCATACTTAAAGCCATCCTCAACTTTGCTCTCACATTCTACATTGGGAAATTTTGTTAACCTTATATAATAAATCCTGAATGTGAGCACATACCACATTTTTCTCCTAGAGTATTATAGTAACTGAGAAGTAGCCTGTTAACTACTACTGTTTTTAAGTTACTACATTCTTTGCTGGTAAATTACTTCATTCTGTGCTCCATAGAACAATCAGTTTGATCATTTCAAAAATTCCCCTAGCCTGTATCCAACTCCTTTCATGCTTTCAACTATATTGTGAGTAAAAATCAAAAGTTTTTTTTCGTGATGGATCTTTTTTTTTTTTTTTTAAATCTCAATTTCTATTCAGGGCATAGTGGTCTTCTTGCCCCCCCCCCTTCATATATACTGACATATTTCCATCTTTCAGCCTTTGTTTTGTTGTTTTTTATGCCTGGAATGGTGTCCCTGTAGACATTCAGGTATATGGCTCATGACCTGAATTTAAGATACTGCTTAGATACTGCCTTCTAAGTCTTTTCTAATCACTAAAATTGCATCTTTTTTTCAATATTTCTCATACCTTGTCTACTTTTCATTGTGCTTTCATTACTTGACAGCATTTGTTTTTAATTTTGTATTCTCTGTTTCATCCACTAGCATGTAAATTACATGAAGACAGAAACTTTGTTTTATTCTTATTGGGGTCTCTTGAGGTTTGTAATGAGTTCTCAAAAATATTTATTAAATAACTTTAAGCATCTTTACTGAAAGATAGTCCATTTGAACGTTTAGTGATAGCAAGCTCACTAATTTTGTTAAAAGCTTTCTTTTCAAATTTTGATTGTTTAAATTGCTAATTTATTAATGTGTTGAAGTAAAATCTACATATATAGCTTTTTCCTTTTTCTACTAAAGATTTAGTGTGTATTAGTTCCTGACAATTTCAGTTATGTGAAGATAGTTATTCTTTTTTTTTTTTTTTTGAGCTGTTTGTATTACTTTAACTGGTTTTATTTAACATGACTTAGTATATAGTTCTCTCCTGCCCTTTGTGTCTTCCTTTGGGTGTTTTGTCCAAGTTGGGCTTGTACTCATGATCCTTCTGCCTCAGCCTCCCAGAGGACTAGGATTCTAGGCATGTGTTACCATATCTGCCCTATTTATTCCTTGTAAATTTTATTTTATAGTTAGATTTGACCCATTGTTTCTGTTTAGAAGCTTTGGTTTTTTTTGTGTTTTTGTCTTTTTGAGACAGGGTCTCACTATGTAGTTCAGTCTAGCCTTGGGCTCACTTTGTAGCTCAGGCTGGTCTCAAACTTGAACGATCCTTCAGCCTAAGCCTCTCGAGTACTGGGATTACAGGAGTAGGCTACCATACTAGGCTAAGAAGCACTTTTTTAAAAAGTTCTAATTGTTTTTGATATTAACAGACACTTTAAGTTTGTACATTGATTAATCAATTGAATTATTTTTTAATTCACATGTTGGGAAGGAATTTTTTTGTATTTGGAAGTGTATTTATCTTTAATTTTCTTTATTTTTCCATTTAAAGACAAAAATTTACTCCAGTGAATTTAGTAATTTTTAAGAAACTTAACATCTAAGACATATTTTATTTCTTTAAAATATTTAAACATTGGGCCGGGGGTTTAGCTCAGCAGCATAAGTGCCTGTCTGGCAAGCACAAGGTTGTGAGTTTGATCTCTGGTACAAAAAAAAAAAACAACAAAAAAACAAAAAACATTTTAAGTGTCTAAATATCTTTGGTTCTTCCTTCTGGATATTACTTAATAGGTTACTTAATAATGGTCATCCTAGGACTTAGGCTTTTTCTATATATATAGTTTATACATTCCCTTAAATCCATTGCTCTAATGTCTACACTCACTTGAAATAAACCCAAAAATATTATTGTAGTTCTATGGTTTATATACTTTTCATCTTTTTGTCTTTAAAATTTCAACTTGTAATGGCCCAGGAGTTGGAAATAAATACTTCCTGTAATCTAAGAAACTGTAGTCTTTCTAGATTTCTTTTTTGATGCCAACATTTTTCCCATGTGAGCCTGTAGAAGCAGCTAAGAATTACTAAGACTAAACACTGTATGCTACTGCCTCACAAATGATTCCAAAACTTAGCAGCCTAAACATTTATTATCTCAGTTTTTCAGAGTTAAGAATGAAGAAGTGATGTAGGTGATTAAGCTGATTGTGTTCTCTCATAAGGTTCATGTAACATATTGTGTTCTCTCATAAGGTTCATTTAACATATTGATAGGCACTGTAATCATCTGCAGGTTTGTTACTGGCGGATGATCTGCTTTTAAGAAGGTTCACTTACATGGCTAGTGGCAAGAGGCTTGTTTGTTGCAGGCTGTTGCAAGAAGGCCCAGTTCTTGCTGTCTGAGTCCTTCCATACGGCTATTTTATTACACTGTGATATGGCATCTGGTTTTTATGAGAGTGATAGCACAGTGACTATCTGTGCTTTCAAAAATGAAAAGCAAAATACTATAAAAAGTAAAAATACATGTCATTACACATTTGTCTAAACTCATAGACTATATATTGCCAAGAGTGAACTCTACTGAAAACTGTGGAATTTGGGGTGATTATATGTCAGTCTAGGTTCATCACGTGTAACAAATGTACCAATCTTTTGACTAATAAGGGAGGTCACATATTTGCATTGTGGGGATAGTATATATGGAATATCTTTTTACATTCCTCTCAATTTTGTACTGAATATAAAACTGCTATAAAATGTAAAGTCCTAAAAAACAAAAGCCTGAAGTAATTCTCTTATAAGTTCCCTCTTCACTTTTGAAACCATGGACTGATAGTGATAGCAGATACATGTTTTAGAATTTTATTAAATAATATGAGAGTAATTGGATATACTGTATATAGAAAATTAAATTTTTTCCTTTGTAATTATCTTAAATTTTACACTAAGGTTTTTTCCCCTAGGGATGAATTCTTTTTAAAATTATCAAGTTTGTAATTTAAGCAAATCAGTGCTAAGCAATTATGTATTAATTATTCAAGAAAAGATTCTGAGAGGGAACTTTAATAGAATTTATTTTTCTGTTCACTTTTGCAAAAAGTAAACTTTGTGCTATGTTTTTCCTTGTGTGGTTTGAAAATAGTTTGTCCTCACCAAAATTCATGTTGAGATTTGTTTCAAACTTGTTTTTGTTGAGAGGTGTTAGAACCTTTAACAAGTTGTTGAGTCTGCAAGAGGGTTTATTCTTTTTCCAGAAGGGTCTGGGTTGTTCTCCAGTATAGGCTTGGTTACTGCTAGTGTATTGTTATAAAGGGAGGCTACCCCACTTGGCCCCTTTTGCATGTACCCACCTACCCTTCTCTGCCATGAGTTGGGCAGCATCAGGCTCTCTGTGGAAGCTCAGCACATGCTATTGGCATGCTTTTGGACCCTGAAAACTGTGACTTAAGTAAACAACTTTCCTTTATAAATCTCCCAGTCTCTGGTTATAATACTCCATCTAAAGCAAAAGAAAACAGACTAAGACATTAAGCATTTTGGAAAGTAGTAGCATAGAATAATGTGGGATTAAAAGAAATTTGTTGTGAATTTTGCTCAAAATTTTTAAAGATTAATGACTGGTTCCTGGTGAAAATGAACTTTTTAATATCTTGTCATTTGGTGATTGAGGCAACATCTAGATTTAAGGAGATTTATGAGTTCTGAAATTTGGTACCTTATCTGTTTTAATTGTATAGGTAGATTTTAAACAGTTTAACAGCATCTTTCCTTTTCCTGGCTTTCAACTTACAGTGTCTGTTTGATACTGTTTATAGAAAGACACATCAGTAACCGATTTCCTTGGATAATCTAATTTAAGGCTTATGTGAAGTGAAAGAGCAAATCCCAGGTTAATTGGACATTCTGCCATTTAAATTTTATAAAAAAAAGTTAAAATAGTTTTAAATAATTTGGAAGTTTAACAGTTTTATTTTTTTCTTCTTTTAGTTGATTACAGACATAGTGAAACCAGTGCAACAGCTCTGATGGTTGCTGCAGGCCGAGGCTTTGCAAGTCAAGTAGAGCAGTTAATTAGTATGGGAGCCAATGTCCATAGTAAAGCATCAAATGGCTGGTAATTTTAGACTGCATCCAATTTTTGTATATCTTTATGTATCTTTTTTGACTTCTTATATTTGACTTTATATTAAAAGCCATTATGTAATAATTGTTGGTGGATCTCTAATGGGTAACTAATTTTGAGTGGCTAGTTTTATAATTTTGAGAGCAAATTATTTTTGTCTTAGTCTGTTATCTTTGAATTTTGGCAGGATGGCCTTAGATTGGGCTAAACACTTTGGGCAGACTGAAATTGTGGATCTTCTAGAATCTTACAGGTAAAGCTTTAGTATTTTAAAATTAATATTATTATTATATTTTAAAAGAGCCTAACCATATAAATTATGGAATATGTAAAATCAGGCTATTTGTAGTCTTTTGACCAGAGATTATTTTTTGTAGTTAGAAGAAAATTTTCTTTCTGGTTTTTTTAGATTAGATCTATTGTGTTTTAATGTTTGTCTTACTCTTTATCTTGAAAAATCAAGAGGGATTTGCAGTTAAGCATGGTAGATACAACATGTGTATTTATCTCTGCGTTCCCCCAAAACCACATTAAAATGACAGTGAAAGAATATGAAAAGTATAAACTGACAAAGTCAGAGAGAATGAAAGAGGACACAGTAACTGATGGAAGATGTGAAAACATTTTTGGATGATAGGTAGCTGATGAATAAGTGATAATAGACAGCAGAATAAAGAAAACAGTGTTAATAAGAAACAAACTCAATTTAGTTTTAGAACTCTTTAGGTTCTTACTCAGCTGCCTTATATGAAGCAATGAAAGCAGGGTTAAAAACCACAACCAAAAATCCAGAAAACAGAATTGTAAGATGGATTTAGAACTGTACATCACCTTCTTCCCTGCCACCAGGTGATATCCCTTTCCTATCTTGGTAGGAAATTTGAAGTTTCTTTTAGAAATTGAACCACAGAGGCTTTTGATTTTAGGATTATTAAAATAGCTGTAGAAGCTTTGAATTTGATTTTACTACCTACGATGGGAAGGTGGGGGTGAGTTTATCAAATAACAAAGAGTGAAAGTCCATAGACTTGAGAATTGAAATAACATGTATTTCTTCCCCATATGATCTACTGTTTGAAATTTACCTGTTTGAAGTTTATGTTGTTTGGCAGAAAATTTGATAATTCTATCTTGGGAAAATACACCAAATTCTAGAGAAAATGTTTAGACTTAAAGGAGTGTTTTTTTTTTTTTTTTTTTTTGAGACATGGTTTCATTTTAAAGTTCAGGCTGCCCTTGAACTCACTATGATGTGCAGGTTGGTCTCAGACTCATGGCACTCCTCCTGCCCCAGCGTCCTGAATGTTGGGATTACATGTGTGCTCCATCATGCCTAGCTCCTTCAATGATATGATCTTTAAACCACTTAACAATCCCTACATGTGTACTCAGTGTTTCAGTACCTTCCTCTTTGAAAGGAAAGAACTGCCAACGGTTGATTTTAGACATTTGAGGAAGAACTGCATGCATACGTCCAATAAGTAAAATAAACAGCAGCAACAGAAAACTCTGGAATTTGAATGAAACTAAGCATCAATAAAACTTGACCTATGCAAAAGAACAGACCTCAAATCTTCATTCACAGTCTTGTCTTCATGAGGCCTACTCTAATTTACCCAGTCTCACTTTGCAACCTACCTCCCTGCATTGTGCTTAACCTATTCTATGTTTTCTTTTGCTTACAGAATGTGCCACTGACCAATTTACCATATACTTTGCTGTTTTACTGTTTTTGTTTATTTTCTTTCCAACAGTGTTTAGTATGCTTGTGACTTTTGTTCAAGAATAGTGCCTGGTTATAATAGATGATCAGTAAATATTTATTGCATGACTAAATAAAAATAGCATAAAATTTCAGAATGTTTCTGAGATAAAGTTGAGAAAATTGTTTACAAAGTAGGAAAAATAGACAAGAGATGGAAAAATGTAGAAAAAACATAAAAAAAGCTTACTTTCCATGTATCTAATATCAGAAAACTTTTAGAGAATGTGTTTTATAAAAACAAGTCTAATGAACAGAAAACCCTAGAAAAAATATCTTATATTCAGTACAAGAATAAGGTGAAGAGAATGCTCTGGACAGTGGTTCAAAAGGAGTGCTACAGTGACAGCAGCCATTCAGATCCACCCAGTCCCATAGGAACAGAAAAGATGGAGGGCTTTAGGAAGGAAGCGTTTGAGGGGAAAACAATTACCTGATGTTTTTAAGTATATTAAAGAGCTTTTCAGGTCTTTTGGTATGTTTCAGAGAACTAGTGATAAAGTCACAGAAAACTAAGCAGCATAAAGATTAAACAATAATTACCCTGGTTTGGGGTGGGAGACAGAAGAAAGGATATACAGTTAAATTTGACTCAGCAACACATAATGTTTACACAATCATAGTAAAGTAAAAGCTAAATGAAGATTTAACAAAAATTGTGGGATTTCAAGTGGGCAAGATGTTTATGCAAGTAGAGATGGCAGTCTCATTTTTCCTTATTTGGAGGCTCACAGATATTGACTAAATTTTTAAATAAATAGTGGAAGATAAATGTTGCTTAGAAATAGTAGCAGTTAATAAAAAACATGGCTTATGCAATTAAAAAGATCCTAAGTAATATGACTATAGGTTTTTTAAATAAATTTTACAAAATTATTTATTGATGCTATAAATATGTATTGTTACTTTTACTTTTTAATTTTTAAAATTAGTATATATTTGTAGCACATTGATGGTGAGTTTGTACATGTACATAACATATTCTTTCGTTCTCTTCCCCTCTTATTCTCCCTTACTGTATCCAACTCTTGATCTCTTTTCCACTTGAAAAAGCTCTACTTCCATTTTTTTTCTTTAATTCTCTCATTTTGAAAAGGAGAAAATCAGAAGGGCAATGTAAGTGTTTTATATATCTTATGAAACTTTTCTCATTACCTTTGTTTTTAAAATGATGCTAAGGTTTGAACACAGGAACCCAGGACTTTGTTTGTGTATGCCTGGCAAGCCCTCTAACACTAAGCTGCATTCTTTGGCAGAAAACTAGATATTTAAATATCTTTTACTAGAGATTTTAGATTAAATTTAGATTAGATATTTAGATTAGTTATATACGTTTTTAAAAATATGTAAAAGAGGCTTTAATGTATTTTATAATATACTGATAGCTTCTATTTGTTGTCAACCTATGAGTCCCCCCCAAAAATGGACCCAGAAGTCAAGAACATGTAAAATAAGAAGTAAATGTTTAACTATGAAATTATTTATATTTATGTTATTTTGATTTCATTGATACTTTAGGTTACAGAGTCCCAAAATGTTTAGTATATCCAAATGCTAATTCTGATAGTTGTTGTTGTCTTTTTTTTTTTTTTTTTTGGTACTGGGGATCAAACTCTCAACCTTGCACTTGCCAGGCAGGAGCTTAATCCACTGAGCTAAATTGCCAGCCCCGTGTTTTTGTCATTTTAGTAATAGTACCGAGAATTTTCAGTCTTTTAGTGATAACACTTTGAATGTTCCAGTCATTATTTTGGGATTGCACTGAGCTACATCTTTAGCCCTTTATTTTGTTTTCATATGGGGTCTTGCTAAATTGCTTGAGTGGCCCAGGCTGGAATTGAATTTGTGTGCTTTCTGCCTCAGCCTCCCAGAGTGCTGTAATTACATATAATGCATCACTGTGTTGAGCAAACTTCAGATATTTAAAATTAAATTTATCATTATGTATTCTGGATTGTTGATAGTGATAACTCAGTTATAGTATTAATCAGAGAACATATTTCTTCACTTAATCTGTTAAAAAGTAAGAAACAATAAATAGGATATTTTACAGTAGATCTTGATATTAAAAATACTGCAATTACAAAGATATATAATCTTAGTATTTTGCCTATTGAAAACAGTTTTGTTATTTTTCTGCTAAGCTTTTTGAGAGAGATTGGGCTGAACTGAACTTCCTGGAAATCCTATTGTTAATTATTAGGGATGGCTGTAGTTTATATTTTTATAACAGGATGAAGAAAATAGAAGTTTATGTTTATTTTGGGCTTTTGGAAGATAGCACAATTAACCTATTTTTACTGTAGAATTATCTGTGGAGGCTTTTTTTTTAAAATGTGGACTATTTATCAAAATATCATCTGTAATAGTGAACAATTAGAAACAACTGGGCCGAGGATTTAGCTCAGTGGCATAAGCACCTGCCTGGCAAGCGTGAGGTCATGAGTTCAATCCCTGGTACCGCAAAAAAAAAAAAAAAGAAACAACTTAATAAGAAATATAAATGAAGCCTGGTGCAGTGGCACATGCATGTAACCCCTACATTTGGGAGGCTGAGGCAGGAGGATTGCCTTGAATTTGAGGTCAGCCTGAGCTACATAGTCCAAGAACAACCAGAAGTACATAGTGAGATCCTGTGCTCAAAAATTTTTTTATATATGGAGCTGTATGATAAACATTTTTAATGGTTTTTTTGAGGTAATTCATATACCATTATAAGTCACTCATTTAGGTGTACAATTCACTGATTTTTTTGTTTTGTTTTGTTTTGTATGTTCAAAGACTTATGTACTCTTTAGTGCAGTCTTTAGGACATTTTCTTCACCACAGAAGGAAACTTGTACCCACTAGCAGTCACATCTTTTTATCCCTTAAATCTCCCAGCCCTAGAAATTTGTCTATTCTATACATTCCATATAAATGTCACCACATAATATGTAATAACTTTATAATTGGCTTCTTTCATGTAGCATAATTTTTTTTAAGGTTTATTCACATTGTAGATTTTCTTATGACTGAATAATTGTTATATGGATATAGGGTAGTTTATCCATTTGTCAATGAACATTTGTATTGTTTCCACCTTTGAACTGTTATGAACAATTCTAGTATGAACATTGTATATAATATTTTTCTTAATTGACATATATATGTGGATGTGTTTTCTTCAGTTTCATTTGTGTGTAGACCTTGGAGCAAATTTGCTGAGGCATATAGCAAATCTGTGTTTAGCTTTGGAAGAACTGCCACAGTTTTTCCCAAAGTGACCACTATTCCACATTCCTACGAGGAATGTGGGAGGGTTCTAATTTACCCACACCTTCTCCAACAATTGTCACCTATCTTTTTGATTGTGTCCATCTTAATGAATGAGGTTCTCATTGTGGTTTTGATTTGTGTTTTTCTGATGATGAATGAAGTTGAACATCTTTTCCTATGCTTATAAACTGTTTGTGTACTTCCATTTGATAAATATTTTCAGTTTGTGATTTTCTAAAAGTACTTATAACCAAATTTTATGTTGAATAAGATGCTTAAAACTAAAGCATGAATTATATTGTAGCTAGTACATTGTTACTTATCCTCCTTAGGGCATATAGGAAATTTGAAGAAGGGCATAATGGGAATTAATGTTCTTTAAGAGTTATTCTTTTAATGAAAACTGACTTGTCTTTTGTTTTTTTTTAAAGTGCTTCATTGGAATTTGGAAATCTAGATGAAAGTTCTCTAGTTCAAACAAATGGAAATGACCTCAGTGTAGAAGATAGAGAACTCCTGAAAGCCTATCATCACAGTTTTGATGATGAAAAAGTAGACTTGGATTTGATCATGCATCTTCTATACAATATCTGCCATAGCTGCGATACTGGTAAATAAATACCATCTAAAAAAACAGTGAAATGTATACTTTGCTTTTAAAATTAATATTTTGATTGTCACATTTTTATATAATTGCCTTGATAGTAATTCATGAATAACATGGTAATTTACCAGTATTATACATGGAATAGTTCATTATCATTGGTTCTTTTGATTGTTTCTGATTTCATAAGATTTAATATTAAAAAAATTCTTCTCCAAGGTGCAGTATTAATTTTTCTACCTGGATATGATGAGATTGTTGGTCTGAGAGATCGCATCCTATTTGATGACAAGCGGTTTGCTGACAATGCACATAGGTAAAATCTAAAGTTTTATATTTGTTGATTCAAGTAACAGACAGGTTCTATAGTATGTTTTTCTTTCAATTGTCAACAGATATCAGGTCTTTATGCTTCACTCAAATATGCAAACGTCTGATCAAAAGAAAGTATTAAAAACTCCACCTGCAGGTGTTCGTAAAATAGTAAGCTTCCTAAAATCTTTTTTCCCCATTATTAATCATTGTTCTTCTTTCATATCACTTATAAAATAATGTCCTATTGCAGATTCTTTCCACAAATATTGCTGAAACCAGCATAACAGTCAATGATGTTGTCTTTGTTATTGATTCCGGAAAAGTGAAAGAGGTATGTATAGATAAATTGTATTTTTACTTAAAAGGAGAAGGTTGAATTCTGTTCCAGCAAGTGCTTTTTCTAAACAAAATTCACTTTAGTGGAAAAATTTATTTCTAGATGAATTTAGCATAGTAAATATTGGTTTCACTCAAATATTCTACCTTAAATTCTGTATACAGAATCTATTTTATTTCAGCAAATTAGAAAAAAATTAACTTTTTTCATTACAAGAAAGAAAAGGTTTGTTTACTTATAGTGAAAATTTCATCACAGTATGAACTCAATTGGATACTTCCAATGTTTTTCTTCTACCTGTGGGTATAGACATGTCCCTTGTGTTTATTGTTAGATCTTCAGTTCCTGATAGTAAGTGTAGTTTAAGAGAACCCTGATGAAAGGAGCAAGACTCCAACCAACCAGTCAACCAACCAAACAAACCCTATGCCATAAACCAGGGTCAACAGACATACCCAACATTCAGCCCAGACTTGAAACCTGCTTTTGTAAAAATAGGTTCATCACTCTTTTACCTACTATGTATAGATGCTTTTACACTGTATTGGCATCTAAATAATTGCAAAACAAACCTTATCATAGCCTAAAATATTTACTGCTTGGCTTTTTGCAAAAACAGTTTTCCAACACTTGATATAAACAAAAGTATAGAAATGCCTAGCAGTTCTTAGTGCTTTTGGTAGAGCTATTCTTTGAAAGAACGAAAGTGATAGAAGTAATCAATTTGTCAAGAAAAGCAATATTGTTCATGTTGTAGAAAGCAGATTGTGTTTCTTTAGTGGATATAAATGATTTTTTTTTTTTTGGTACCAGGGATCGAACTCACAACCTCAGGCTTCCCAGGCAAGCCCTTGAGCCTGCTGAGCTAAATCTCTGGCCCTAAATGATCATTTTTAATGTGAAAAATTAATGTTTTTAATGTAGTTTTTAGGAATCTCTTCTGGAGAATAACATTTTATTAAAGAATTTGGTCAGTCTTAGTACAGTTGGATACTGCAAAAAGAGGATAAAATTTATTTGTTGTAATAGGACAGTAATGAATATTTTCAGTAAAACTGAATTGCTTTAGAATTATGTAATATGGATGGAAGTAGGTTTGAATATTTTAGAAATTCTTCTAATTAAGTAATTTGTAAATTGTAAATTTGTTTTTAAATTAATCATAGTTTAGACATACAGGTACTGTCAAGTTATTTTACATACATGACTGACAATGTTTCTAAACATTCTATATTTAAAGTATTATGAGAACCTATTTTTATTTGCTTTATGTAGTATTTTAATTAATTTGTGATACTGGGGATTAAGCCTAGGGCCTGCTCGTGGAGCTACATCTACATACTTTTTTATTTAATTTAATTTAATTTTTATTCCTTCTTGTTTTGGTACTGAGAATTGAACTTAGAACCTTGTGCTTGCCAGGCAGCCACTGTGCTGCTGAGGTATATCCCCAACCTCTTTTTTTTTTAAATTATTATTGTGGTTTTTTTGTAGTTCAGGCTGACCTTGAACTTGTGACAATTTTCTTGCCTCAGCCTTCCAAATGCCTGGATTGCAGATGTGCATTACCATGCCTGGCTTTTATTTTTTATTTTGACTAAGTTACTAAATGGCCCAAAATGGGCTTGAATTTGCAATTTTTCTGCCTCATTTTTCCAGAGCACTTGGATTCAGGCATGTGCCACACACCTGGTTTATATAGTTACTTTACACAATGGAAAACATATGTCTGAATATCTGAGGTATGTATTCTAGTTAGGAATGTATTCTTTTGAAATATTTCTCTGCAGATTTTCACTTTAATTCTTTGAGGCAATATGAAGTTAGTAATTTTTTCTTGTATAGTTTCCTTTGCAGTATCCAAAATAGGCTGTTTAAGTAGCTCACTTAGCAGGAAGAAAAGTAAGAGTTAAAAATTCTTGGCTTATGGAGTAAGATTAGTTTAGTGATTGCTATTCTTCTGGATCAGCTCCCTGGGAAGTATTTCAGAAAATAGGTCTTTCCCTGACCACTTAGTCTTTATAACAGTAAAAATGTGATAGAAAATGACCTTCAGAGAACAGATCAGTTTTCCCATTGTTGATTGAGAACTGACTGCAATGAAGAGTAGATAGCTCAGCAAAGCACAGAAGGGGAAATTTTATGGGTCCTCTGAGTCTAATTTTGTTTTCTTTCTTTCTTTCTTTCTTTTTTTTTTTTTTTTTACTTAGTATTTTGAGCTATAGTATCTGGATTTTTCAGAGTCAGTGCTTTTTCCCAATTATTTAATCAAGATGGGACTTGAAACTGAACTTGTTAAAATATGTTGATAATGTTTCCAGCTTATTTTCTCTTTAAGTACTTAAGGTGTTTTTTTAACATAAAGATTATTTAAATATTACAGAAATCCTTTGATGCATTGAATTTTGTTACAATGTTAAAAATGGTATGGATTTCAAAAGCTAGTGCAATACAACGAAAAGGCAGGTAATGTATGTTTAATGTACATTTATTCAATTGTATGTAAAATGGAGACACTCATATGTATTGCATATTTATCATATATTTCACCTTCTATAACGTGTTTGTTTTCATTTTAATGTTAAATCTTTGTGAAGTAACCATTTTCATGCTTTTTTTTTTTTTTTGTACCAGGGATTGAACTCATGACCTTATGCTTGCCAGGCAAGCATTAAGCCACTGAGCTAAATTCCCAGCCCCATTTTAATGCTTTTTTAAAAGTTAAATTATATTAAAATTTAAGACATATATGCACACTAAGATGTAAGAAGCTAAATAGAAACAAAAATTCTATAAATACAATACAAGACAAAGGGCTGATTTCCTTACTATAAAAAGCTTTTTAAAAATTAAAATCAACAACTAATTATAATGGATATAGAGCAAAACAGTTGGTTTACCAAAATGAAGAATATGTTCACACTCTTAATACATTACCTCGTATATACAAGTACATATATACCAAAATACACGCAAATTAAGGGAGTACTATTTTTTATCAGATTGAGTCTGATGAAATTGTTTTATAGTATGCACAGTGTAATGGCAAAAATATGGGCCAGGAGACTTTCTTTTTGTACTAACAGGAATATAGATTGTTGTGAGTTCTTCAGAGAGTAAATTGAAACTATCCAAATAGAGCCTTTGATCATGGATCTCACATCTCATAATTTATCCCAATTGTACTTTTACATGTGTGAAAAGGTGTATGTTGAGTATATTTTGCAATGTCATATATAATAATACAAATTTTAGGAGCAATATAATGTCTTTTGTAAAATGAATAAATTGTATTGATAACTACACAGCAGCATATTAGGTATCTGTTAAAAGGAGAAATGTATATAGTTTCTCATGTGGAAAGAGTTTTCATGTATTTATTTAAGTATATGTAGATGCATCCATAGAACAGTGCGAGAAACATTAAAAACCATAGCATATTGATTCTGAAAAGGAGGATTTGTGGGGTCCTTTGAGGAAGGAGACATACATGTAAAGTGAAAATTAAGTGTACATCTGTATCATATATATATTTTTTTATGTATGTGTGTGTTCTATTTACTGTGTACTTGGATTAGTTTTTCATTTCTTAAAAATTTTATTTGCTTTATTTATTTGTGGTGTTAGGGATCAAACCCTGGGACTTCTCTACACCAGGCAAGCACTCTACTGAATTATAATCCAGCCCATTTTTTCTTTTTTAAAAAGACAAGATTAAAAGATAATATTTTTCACTGTTTATAATTACTGTTGCATTTTAACTGGCCAGAAAACGTAGAATGCTGTGGTGGTAGATTCTGGCAGTCCTAGCAGGAAGTGGGCTGAGGTGGTAGGGTTGCTGGGATTTCAAGGTCAGCCTGAGGTACATAGTGAGACCCTATCTCAAAAACAAAACAAAAAGAACCCCAAAAAGAATGTCTCATCTGCTAAAGACTTACAAACACTTTTTCTGTATAACTTTATAGAATGCCTGTGAAACATTACTATCTTGATAGCATTCAGTTCTTGTATGACAAAATGTGACTTGAAACTTGAGCTGGATAAGATGTTAATACTGTGTTATCTAAAATAAGGGTCAGAAATTTTGGAAATTTTCATTGCCATTTTTTCAACAAATTTTTATTGAAATCTTTAACTGTACAAGTGATAGGGATACAGTGGTGAATAAGCTGTAAACGGATGGGTGAGGTTTAGCAAGTCCACTTCGAGATTCAGTATATTAAGCAATTTTAACACTGTATGATCTGTGCCCTAACTGTGTAATATTTCTAGGGAAGTTAAAGTTGAATCTGAGACAAATATAGAGGAGCTGCAAAAAGGCATTTCTAAAGAGCAGAGAGAAAGATAAGAGAGATCAATAGGAAAGAAAGAGCAGGCAAGTTGTTTGGGTAGAATTTTGTTCAGAACAGAATAGTAAAAAACAGGCTGAAAGTTGGGGATGAGTCCTTAAGGACTTTTATTTTTCTTTCTCTTTTAAAAAAGTAATGAGGTATAATGATTATAGTATTTGTCTAGTTCTTTAGAGAATGGATTTTCAGGGACAAAAAATGATGACCATGAAGCTGTCTCATAACTTTGATCTGTGTGGAGATGAAGATGAAGGTAGCCTGTACTGATGTAGTAGTAGTAGAAATAAAAGAAGTAGACAGTTAATTAAAGAGAAATTAAAAAGCAGTGTGGTATGTCTGGGGGAAGAGAAGTAAGGAATAGAGTAGAATCAAGGATGTTATCCAGATTTTTATCTTAGAAAATTAGATGGTTGGTGCTATTGTCAGATAGGGAAAATGGAAAGAGTTGTTTATTTGGGAAGAAAAATCAACTTTTGGTAGTGCTGAATTTGAGTTGACTGTGGAAAATCCAAGTGGAGTTGTCCAAGAGATTTGTGAGATATAAGATATAGGTTCTATAATTAGGATAAGGAGATCTAGGATGGATGGCAGTAGAAGCTAGTAGCATAATTAAGATCACTTCAGGAGAGATGGTAGTATAACAGTAGAGGGCAGAGGTCTATCCTGTGAGAAACATCAATTTTTAAGGTCTGGGAAAAGATGTTAGAAAAAACTGGGTATGTAGGAAACCTGAAAGGTATACCGTAGGGAGGGATTATTTGAGAAGGGGATATTTTTGTTTCTCTGTGATTTAACATATTTAGTCCTGCCATTAGCTGACAGAATGTATCTGCTCAAAAGAGACTGCTTCTCTTCATGATACTTCTCTGTTGTTTCATAGAAAGTTACATAGTTCTCTATGATAATGAGATAAATGTTAATGCTATGAAGATTTGTGTAATGCATGATTTATGGAACTCTAATCAGTGGTTGATAGTAGCTTGAACACAATGCTTGATAATAGCTTGGTAAAATTGATTGAATTTAAATTACCCAACATTTATTCATGGTTTGCTTTTTACTTGATCTCAAATGTATATTTCTTTTGATTTTCATCATATCCCTAACAGGTAGGTCAGATAAATGTTATTTGTGTCTCAGTTAAATGAGCCCCAGACAATTAAAGTACCTTCTAAAATGATTCTTGGGGAATAAGGTTTCAAGCTCAGATGTCCTGATGTTTTTCTACTTCCAGAATCACATTACTTTTACAGCTTAGTATAGCCTTTATTCCTTGAGTATTAATTTTGTGTTTTGTTTTTAAGAGCGGGGCGATGTAGATCTGGAATTTGTTTCCGTCTGTTTAGTAGACTCCGATTTCAAAATATGTTGGAATTTCAGACTCCAGAACTTCTGAGAATGCCATTACAGGTAGAAATTTAATGCTAAAATATTTTATAGGGGGTAAAGAGACTTGAGGGGCAATTTTTACTTGTACTACTTAGACTTACAAAACAATCCATTTATAAAACAATTATGTATTATGGATGGTGGATACTGTAAAACAGAATTTTTCTTTCTGTGTAAAAAATCATAAGACTTCAAAATTTTAAAGAATTGACTGAAATTATAGGCCACTTTACAAGGGTATTTTTTAGTGCACTCTTTTATGTACTATTTTAAAAGAGTTTCAGCTGCATAACATTTGTTCTAAAAATTCTCAGGAAATTATTTAAGGTCTAAAAGGTAATATTGAAAGTTTAGTGAGAGATGCTGTGATTATCTTGATAACTTTGGAATTGGATTCAGTAAGATTTCTTGACATTGTTTTTCTTTAGGTTTTATGACTTCATGAAATAATCATACAGACTTTAATTTCTAGGGAAAACTACTAGAAGTGTGTTAATTTGATTCTTTAGTATATTAGTTTAAATGCTGGCTTCTAAACTATCAAAGAGATGCAGAATCATGTTTTTGACATCCATATACCTCAAGTGATTTCCCACCTCCAAATGCCTATATCTTTCTCCTGGTGTTGGACCCACATTTTCTTGTGTTGCAAACAGAATAAAAGAACCCAGACTTGTGACAAATTTTTTAGCAAGGCAAACTTTACTTATGCAAAAGGGTGTGCTGTCAGAGAAAGGTGTTTTCCTGCAGTTTATCCCTAAAGTCTGATCCAGTCACTGTGCAGCTCTGTTGGTAGGAGTGTGACCTTAAATGTAACTATATTGGCTAGTTTGATGAGGTCATGGTTGCTAGGCAGAACAAGTCTTGTGACTCAGGAATTTCTGTTATACACGTAATTTATGGCAAGTGGACTGGCACATAACCCCTTGTCCTAAGTTTTCTAAAGGATGGTGAAACAAGCATATGTACATTTTAAAAGAATAGAATTTTACAGAAAAATGAGATTTGTATAGAATGGAATTATCTTAAATATCCTCTTTGACAGAAAACACTACCTTTCTTTCTTATACTGGAATAAATCCTAAAATTCTTGGCAAGTGTCTGAATTACCTGTTCTTTTCTGTGTTTCCAGTTTTATTTTTTGCCTTTCCTTTACAAAGATTAGTAATTTTACTTTCTCTAGTCCATTTTATTTCCTTGTACCTTAGGGTCTTAACATGTGTTGTCCTCCTCTCTGCTTTTTCTCCAACTTGCTGCATAGTGCTTTGCACCCAGAAAGTGCCTAAATATTTGTTGAATGGATAAAATATTCCAAAATATAATGTGTATACGAGAAAGTGATTGAGTGTTAACTGTGTATGTAAGAACTGTATGAGATGTTGCCAGAGGTGACATTGATAATTTCGGTCTGAGTTGACTGAAAGTATTTATTAAGGTTCTGGTATCAGATAAGCACAGTACAAGCTTATGTTTACTAGAAAGACATTGTGTCCTCTACTGTTCATTCTAATTTGAGACTTTACAAGACTGTGGTAACTATTAATACCCATGATTTCTTTAAAGGTAAATCAGTGTTCTTTTCAACTTTTCAAAAAGTTATTATCCTTTTGATTTCTTTAAAGGTAAATCAGTGTTCTTTTCAACTTTTCAAAAAGTTATTATCCTTTTGATTCACAGGAACTTTGTTTACATACCAAACTGTTAGCACCAATTAATTGTACCATTGCTGATTTCCTTATGAAAGCTCCTGAGCCTCCACCAGCTTTAATTGTAAGAAATGCTGTACAGATGCTTAAGGTTGGTATCTTATTTACTTGACTTTTTTACTTGAAATTTAAACCAAATATGTTTTAACTAATTTTATATTGTTGAAAAACTTATCTTATATGATCATATATTTGAATAGTATTCTTGTAATTAATAAAAGGTAAAACAATGTGTCTGTGTGTGTTTATGAGACATAGTAACAAAAGAAAATTTTTGGTTGATTGTTTGAGATAGGATCTTGCTTTGCAGGTCAGGCTGGCCTTGAACTCACTGTGTAACCCAGGGTGGCCTTAAATTCTTTGCTATTCTCCAGCCTCAGCCTCCCAAGTGCTGGGTTTACAGGCATGTACCACCATGCCTGACTGATAATTTGTATTATTTCTTCTGGGCTTTTAATGTTAAACACACTTTTTGTTCATGTTGACTTTTGTTCTCTGTTCTTTGATTTAGACAATAGATGCAATGGATACATGGGAAGATCTCACTGAGCTTGGATATCATTTGGCTGACTTGCCAGTAGAACCGCATCTTGGTAAAATGGTGCTGTGTGCAGTTGTTTTAAAGTGTCTGGACCCCATCCTTACAATTGCCTGCACACTAGCTTACCGAGACCCTTTTGTGCTGCCTACTCAGGCCTCTCAAAAACGCGCTGCTATGCTTTGTAGGAAACGTTTCACTGCAGGAACCTTCAGTGACCATATGGCACTTCTCAGAGCATTCCAGGTACCATTGCTGTCATTTGTTTCTCAAGATGTTGTGTTACACAGGTTTCTGGGGCAGGTGTAACAGTTTAAAACACTAGTAAGCAGTAAAATTTCCATTAATTTTGTTTTATTTGTGAAGTTACATTTTATTAATATTTCATCTTCATGCTGTTGATATATTAAAATTTTCAGTTTTCCTCTATTTTTTCCCATTTTCTTCATACAGTAATGTGTGTGTGTGTGTGTGTGTGTGTGTGTGTGTGTGTGTGTGTGTGTGTGTTTATATAGCTTGGAAGAAAATGGTATTACATTTAATATCCATTTTTTTTTTTTTAAAGAGTACATCTTTTCCTTGTGTGCAAAGATGGTGTGTCAAGAACATAATTTTATAAAACAAAAAATCCAAAAATCATTTAAAACTTTTTAAGATAATAGAAATTGAGGAAAGAAAACATAATGGGACTGAGAAAGAGAAATGAAATATAATTTAGAAATTCAGTTATATGGAGAAGAATATGTTATTTCTTGAAAGGATAAATATCTTTGTTATTCTTAAATTCTCTTGAATGTAGGCTGAGGCAATAGATATTTTTTAAAACTTTTGCATCTTTTATGCCAACAGTATAAATCTTGTATTTCAGGGATATAGAATTTTTCACACACATGTATAAATTTAAAAAATAATTGTATGGATGACTCTTGTTGTTAGTTGAGTATATTATGTGCCATATGTAAATCAGTTGAATGGCAGAAAAATTTGGAGTAAAATCTATGATTTTTGTTTTTTTCCTGCTCTTATAAAAGCAGACAGGATAAATTATTGCTGTGGTCTTTCAGTTATATTCTAAAGGAAGAGAACTCATTTTCAGCGAATAGCTTTTTAATACTATTATGTAGATTATTTTATTCTCAGTTTTAAGGGGTTGATGAGCATTTCATTGGCATTTTAGAAACTCATTGACTGTCATAACAACTGGAATATAAATTAAGAAATGATACATTTTGTTTGCTCATAATCTTATATTTTATAGGATAATCAAAATAAGAATTAACTTAGATCAATTAAGATGGTGATTTTCAGTTACTCTGTTGCCTCACCAAGAAGTTATTGGTAAAGGTGTCTTGCTTGTAATTATTCTGGTTTTATAGGCATGGCAGAAAGCACGAAGTGATGGGTGGGAGCGAGCCTTTTGTGAAAAGAATTTTCTTTCACAAGCTACCATGGAAATAATTATAGGCATGAGAACACAGTTGCTTGGTCAGCTTAGAGCATCAGGTAAAGTCTTCCTCTAAAGAAGGTATTTAAACTCTCTACCCATAATATATCTAATGTAAATGATGTCAGCTATTATTTTTATATTACCATGTTGTGTATCTTATATCCCTGAACTGATGTGTAGACTTCTACATGATACTAACTTTTGCTTATTGAAAGAAAACATACTGCAGAAATCATAGTTGAGAATTATATGAGCAGAAGCTGATCCTTTTGATATATTGGTAATGAAAAATTTATATTTGTTTGCAGAGCAATTTAGATCTTGTAGTATGTTTTATCACCTTCAACAAACAATTATTTTAGCTCTTGAAATTATAAAAATGTAAATAGATTGTTTAAATGCTGTTTTTCTATTTTTGAAACATTAAAACACTGGTAATCACCTGAAGGTTTTTTTTTTTAAAGGGGATTTAATGTTGCCTTTTCCTTTTAAAATTCTTTGAAAATATTTTTTTTCTTTTGTCTCTTTTTGTACCCCACTTTGTACCTTTTCTCCCCTTCCTCGCTTTTTGTGCCTCTCTTTTCTTCCATTCCTCTATTTTTGGAGTATTGTAATACATTGAAGTGATACAGTGAAGTGGTACTTTTGTTATCAAAAGTACCAGAACTTGGATTCATAGATTAGCTAAAGTGCCAGAGTGATAGAAGGGAAGAGCCACCATATTTACAGTTGTCTCATATATGGGAAAATAAGAATGGGTTTTGAAATTCAAGCAGAATACAATATATTGTGTTTACTTGACTTCACTTTTAGACTCTTTTAACTGTAGCATTATTAATTGTACTTAGAAGAATGATTGGGTTTCCAGTTGTGACCTTAGCATGTTTCTACTAGCAGCTGAGTTTTAAGAATATGCATTTTTAAAAATTTCTAAGCCCATAGTAAATACTGTCCTAACACCTGGGCAGATCTAAAATTTTTCTTATATTGGTTTTGTAGTTTAGACTTTCCAGAACAGATTTTATTAATTGTAGAAATTGAAAAGAATTAAACTTACATGGACCATACATTTTTTTAAAATACACAAATTTTAAAATACCTTTTGCATAATAGAAAAATTTTTACCTCTCCAGTTTTTGCATGTGTGTGTCTTTTTCTACAGATTTGGGTTTTATATTGGCATATTTATACATTCATGTAACATACTTTGATCTTCCCCATCCCCTTTTTCTCCCTTTTTTCTTCTCTCCCCCTTACATTCTCTAGGTTTTGTTAGAGCTAGAGGAGGTGGTGACATTCGAGATGTTAACACAAATTCTGAGAACTGGGCTGTTGTAAAAGCTGCATTGGTGGCAGGCATGTATCCTAATTTAGTCCATGTGGACAGAGAGAATGTAGTATTGACAGGACCAAAGGAGAAGAAAGTACGATTTCATCCTACTTCAGTTCTCAGTCAGCCTCAGTATAAAAAGGTAAAATAGTTTTGATGTTCTTAGACCTTGAGATAAAACTAATTTAAATAGTTGATGATCAATGAAAAATATTCTGGATATCTACCTGCTTTAAGAAATTATATATATAATTACACATTGGAACATTTTGTTGAATCTTACGATGGAAGAGGTAACTTTGGAGGACTAATAAAAAAGACTTTTATACAAATTATGTGAGCAGTGACTTTAGTTTTTTTGCTTGCTGATAACATATGCAATCTATTTCATCAAGGTACTTTTTGCATTTTAAATGTATTCCCAGAAAGTTCTATGATAAATAAAGTTACCAGTTTTTCAATTTATTTTCCTAACAGATTCCTCCAGCCAATGGTCAAACAGCAGCAATTCAGGCACTGCCCACTGATTGGCTTATTTATGATGAGATGACCAGAGCCTATAGAATAGCTAATATTCGATGTTGTTCAGCAGTCACACCGGTTACTGTTTTGGTGTTCTGTGGGCCAGCGAGGTTGGCAAGTAATGCTCTTCAGGAACCTTCATCCTTTAGAGGTAAATGTATTATAAATGAAATAAGGATGTTGTAAACCAAAATAATAATTGTGAAATTTTTATTGTAATTTACTATTGATATAGTAAGATGATTAGGAAATATTAAATTTTAACTGTTCTTGAAATTAATTTCTAAGGTAAGGTGACATCACTTTGTACATTTCTAATTAATCTTGATGGAAGAAGTTTGTTTCCTACTTGAATTCAAATGATAATTTGAATTAAAGGTAATTTTTAAAAAGAGTAATAGTCACTAGTGATTCACTTTTTAATACTGTATTTTTCTACTTGTTTACATAATTTCCCCCATACTCTTATATTCTACTCTCTTTATTATATTAAATTATTTAAAACATTTTAAATGTTTTAGTTGCTGTACAGTATTGTCACATGACAGTGATGTAATGCATTTAAATTTTTTTTTACATTTCAACATATGATGGCTTTCAATTTTTGCTACTCAATAAATATTTGTCAGATACTGTGCTAAGCCTGAAAGTGTAATAGAAACAACATGCTTCTGTGTCTGGCACTTTACACACTCTTGGCAGTAGGCAGTATAAATAACTAACCCTCATGGTGTTATCAGGGAAATAAAAACAAGATTGCTTTAGAAGTAACCTACTTTAGAAAGCCTAAACAAGTTACTATGAGGAGATGAGACTTAAACTGAGAACAGAAGTAGGAGAAGCAGCTAACTGCTCTGTGAGAAAGCAAAAGTACCCTACATATAGAGCAAGTAGAAAGCTCTAAGGCCCTACACTGGAAAGTGATCTGCAAACTGATAGAAATGCTGTGTGACTGGTGCACGTTCATCACTGGCAGAGAGCAGTGAGATATAGTGGAATAGAACTAATGAATTTGGAGCCAGTTCAAGGGAAGCTATTAAAAAATTTTAATAAGGAGGTAAGTGACATGGTATGATTTTTACTTGAAAAGATAATTTTTTCTGAAGGTAGGGGTTGTTTAAAGGACAAGAATGGAAGAGTAGACACATGTAGTAGGTTTTTTGAAGTAATCTTAAGACAGATGATAGCTTAGAACAAGAGTAGTGGCACCTAATATGAAATAAGTAGATTCACAATTATTTTGGAGGTGCTAGGAACTGCTGGGTTGAATATGACTGGAAAAGGAAAAGGAAAAGGAAGAGTCAATTAAGACTCTCAGGTTTTAGATTTGACTAGCTTGCTGAATATTTTTGCCACTTATTTGGGAGACAGAAAAATGGGAAAAGCAAGTTTTATAAGGGAAAAGCCAAGAATTCTGTTTAGTTAGGTTAAGTTTGATATGGTCAAGACATCCTACATGGTTGTTTTTGTTTTTGTTTTTTTTTAACAATGCAATTTGATATGCATAACAGGGCAGAGGCCTAGACAATAAAAGTTTGTAAGTGATTAGGCAGGTTGTAAAAGATATTTAAAGCCATGAGAATGGATTTCCTAAAGAGAATGTTTAGAGTAAAGGAAGAAAGAGTGGCTTGGTATTGGAGGTTAATATATGTCAAGAAAGGAGTGGTCAGGTCTGTTAACTGTTACTTTGAGAAGTCAAAACAGATGTGAACTGAAAATTGTAACTTGTATTTGACAATATGATAGTCACTGATAACCTCAAAGACAACCACACTTTTAGTGGCATGATCACAGGAGTTTTTATGGAGAAAATAGAAATAGCATGGTAGGTAAGTAATGAGAGTGTAGACAAGGTAGAGGTCTTGGTACATTGACATCTTCATCTGTGCATTTTTTTTCCTTGGGTTAAAATTTCTTGATAAAAATATGTGACTATCGTTTTTCCTCTGTACATAGGCATAATATTAGAGCCAATAAGAGTGATTTTTCTTGTAATTATCCTATTGTTGGATCTTTTAAAAATGAAACCTATTTAAAAATAAGTCAAGATTTCGTTCATTTGCATTTTAAACTCTATTCTTGTAAAAAAGAACTAATTCTCTATTCATTAGCTTATTTTCCTTTAGTGGAGTTGCTTATTACATCTTTTCCCCATTTGCTTAATTGGATGCTATTGATTTTTGCATAGTAGTTTAAGATTTTAAGAAAATTAGCCTTTTTTATCATATTTAATACAATCTCATTTATTTTAGTCTTCTATATTTGGATTTTTATATGTTTATTAATAATAAACTTTCAGTAATCATTTTCTTGTAAGTGGTTTAGTATATTTTATTTATCCATACCTTGTCTTTAGTTTAGCCATATGTTTGTTTCTGGTAACACTTACAAAGAATGGACATTTTAAAGGAATTTTTATTTTTATTGTTTTGGTGAATAGATGTGCTGTGTGCTATTTTCCTGGTGATTGTACTTAATAGGGGGATGATGACTATCATTAATATATTTTTTATAAAAATTCAATTACTTCATTAAGCCCTTATAAATCCATTAGATTTTTCTGTTTGTGAAATTATATTATCTCAAGGTTAATGAAACATTTGTTACCAACCTTTTTTTTTTCTTCTTTTTTTTTCCAATACATTTCCATATTTTGGGAAACTATTTTAGTTCACTTTGTCTTGTTGGATTACAAAGGTTTAAATTCTAAAGTTCTGTCATTGATTATAATGTTAGTTTTTGTTTGAATAGTTTTAATAGTAGTAGTGGAATTTATAACAATAATTTTTGTTTTAATAGTTTTAATAGGATTTGTATTACTACTGAATATTTTTGTAGCATGTTATTTACAACTATATTATTTATTGTTGAAGGTGAACTGTAGGATTTGTGCAGTATGTGCTTGTATGTATTGAGATATCTGTATATTTTAAGTGTTAAAATGTTTCAGGGGAAGGTTCAGATTTGCCTTTTTAAATAAATTTGGTTCTTTGAAAGTTTCAGAGATTAGGTGTTCTGAATTTGTTGGTTTCTTTAAGGACGTCTTTTATTTTTTCCTTAATTAGGTTTGAGTTTTAACATTTCTTTTTCTTTAGGTTTTAGTAATTTTCAAAGAACAGTCAATATTTATTCTGTAATTATGCATTATATATCTTTTATATATGCATTATTATATCATTTATATATTAATGATATATCTTTTATATATCATTATATATCTTTTATGCATTATTTATCTTTTAATTTTTTAGTACATTTTAGACATTTATAATTTTATCTCACTTTGTTGGTAGATTTATGCTTGCTTCCTTTGTTAAATTTACAGAGGCTTATCCCTTAAATCTTTTTTAAAAACTAGATTAACTATTACCATTTTACCTCTAATTCATCAGTTTTGTTTTCCTCTTGTTTCCTTTTGTTTGGGTTTCAAGATATTTTTCTAGGGTGTAGTTTTTCAAGTTAAAACCTTTATGTTAAGTGTTGTTTTGAGCACTGTGTTTTTTGCTTAATTCTCTTTGTGTCCTTAGCTGCTTTTTCATTCCGTTGTATTTAATTCCTGTTCTTGTTTGGTTGCATTGTGATTTGAGATTGTAGTTTTTATAATGTATTAATTTTCTCCTTTTAAATATTGATAATTAATTGTCTGCTTTATTTGTGGAACTCACACAAATTGTAGTATATCAGGAGGGTTTATGTGTCCAAAGAGTGTCTTTTCTGCTTACTGTTTTGCTATGGTGTAAGATGATAAAAGTAACATTGTTTCAATATGTGTTGGGACAGCGGATGGCATTCCCAATGACAGTAGTGACAGTGAAATGGAGGACAGAACTACTGCTAATTTGGCGGCTTTGAAGCTTGACGAATGGCTCAATTTTAAGCTAGAGCCAGAGGTGAGTTTCTTTTTAATAGGAAATAGATGGGGTGATCTAAAAAAGGGTAAAAATTTATTATAGTAAAATACATATTGCCATTAATCCTCTTTGCTTTGAATATACGTATCATTTTTGCCACTTCCCAAAACAGTTGTAGACATTCTCCTTTGTGAGTATCTTTATGCAGTATGGTTGGAAATACAGTAAATGATGTTGCCTAGTTCTATCCAGTGGAAAGGCAGCCTCATAAAAAAATTACAGTGGATCTGGTAAGAAGCAATTTCTGGCTTTTCCTTAAAATCAAAACGATCATGACAGGTAAATGTTTGGAACCAGTTAAGGACTTGGAGGTAGCCAGGGCAGTAATAAAAACACTGCTAAACTTTTTTAAAATTCAGTATGGATGGATATGGGGCATAATAAAATTGTTATCTTTAATTCAGAGTCTTTAATATGGGAGAATATAACTTTTCTCAGTTTTCATAAGATCCTCATGTGTATTCTGTTGTGTTGGTTTCTTTTTTTCCAGCAGAGGACTTGAAAAACCGAGGTGTGGCTCACTATTTAATGCATGATTATTGTTTTAGTCCACATTGTAGCAGAATGCCATAGACTTGATAACAGAGCTTTATTTCTCACAGTTTTTGAAGCTAGGAAGTCCAGGTCCAACTGCGGGTGAGGACATTCTGCTTTCAAGGTGGCATCTTGAGCCCTGTGTTCTTTACAGAGGATGAATTCTACATCCTCACAAGGCAGAAGTATGAGGCATGAATTCCTGCCCAGAAGCCCTTTATAAGGGCATGTAATCCAAATTATCTCCCCAGTATTACACCTCCAAATATTGTTCCATGGGAGGTTAAGTTCAACGTGAATTTTGAGAGTAAACAAAAACTCCAACGATATGAGTATTTCTGCATATATAAAAATAAGTACTCAAATATACTGAATATCAGGCACATCAGAACTCTTTAATGTGTGTAATTCTGTTTTTGAGAGATGAGTTCATTTTGTTTTCTCTTTTCATATATTTCTAAATTGGGAAGGATAAAGATTTTTTTTCAAATTAAAATTTCCATCTGTGCCTCACAAAAAATCATTCTATACCCATGGGGGAGGTAAGAACTAAATTGTCAGTAGTCAGCACTGGATAGGTTTATTTTTTTGTTAATTATCCATTCATTTCATCATTGTAGCCTACTGCAGTCTTTTCCATTCCCAACCCTTTATTTCACTGAAATTGTCCTGGGTAAGGTTGCCTGTGTTCTCCACTCCATGTTATCAAAGCCAGTCTGTCCTTGATTGCCCATAATACTTGATTCTCTCTGACTCTTACCTTCTTTTAGTAATTCTGCTCTTCCCCGCTTTTTTCTCTTCACTCCTGCCTCTTCTTTGTCATTAGTTGCTGTGATATTTATGCTTTTTAATCCTTCTCATGTATTCATTCCTTCGTAGGTTGTTTCACTAACTCTTATGTATGTGTTTGTGCTTTAAATTTGTATTCACTCGTTCTGTGTCTTGCTCTCTTCTCACTCTCGGTGCACAATTCCTGGGAACCTTACCTCTATTTGTAGCTTTAGTATATATGCACTCATCACTCCCAAGGTTATATCTTTGGCTTAGGTCTTTCTGCGAATCCAGATGCCTTCTGGACATCATCATTTGAATGCTGTGCAGACAGTACAATTTGAATGTAACTACTAAACGCATTTTTCTTTAGTTAGCTTGCTGTTGCTTTTTGAATATTGGTCATATTCTACACAACCAGTGTTGACTGTCTGCCTTATTAGACTTTTCTTTTTGAGTCCCTAGAACCTAGATTATGATAAATAAGAAATTTCATTCATAAAATAAATAAAAGACATTTGTAATAAATTATATTAAGTGTAAACTATGATCTTTGGAAATAGTTGTACATCTTAACTGATAAATGTATTTCATGTGTAATTATGTTATGCTTTATCTGTTTGTACAGGCAGCCAGTTTATTGCTGCAACTCAGACAGAAGTGGCACAGCTTATTTTTACGTCGAATGAGAGCTCCATCTAAACCGTGGTCTCAAGTTGATGAAGCTACCATAAGAGCAATTATAGCTGTTTTAAGCACTGAAGAACAATCTGCAGGTTTACAGCAGCCATCTGGGATTGGCCAAAGGCCACGGCCTATGTCTTCAGAAGAACTTCCTTTGGCATCATCTTGGAAGGCAAATAATAGTAGGAAAAGTGCAGCAGATTGTGAATTTTCTGATGAGTCTACTACTGCAGAAAGGTAAATTATAAATGGGAGAGGTTTTCTTCAGGAGAATTATGTACGATATTTAATAATTTCTCATAATCTAGAGCACATAAAATGTGATAAAATTATTCCTTATTTGTAACATAATTCTTATAAGTTAAGATAATGTAAAGGATTTTAAGATACTGGTATGTATTTATGAATTAGTAAGGCCCTTCTTTCTAGGTAAACTAAAAATGTTTCATTTTTAAGACTTACACATTTCAGATCTTTTAGATAGCAGATTTTCTCTTAGATTGCACAATTTAAAATGATATACTTTAGTTCATACGTGTCAAGTGACATTTTTCCTAGATACATGCACTGAGAAGAACTGGCTATGGCTATCTCTGAAGAACAGCATTCTGACAAAGCTTGGTGTTTTGACTAACATTCTTACAGAAAAGTACTTTATCTGTTTGTACAGACAGCTAAATTAAATTGGCATCTATCTTATTTCCTTATATTTGGAGCCGTTGAGTTTTCTTTTCTAAATCTTCATAAAATATATAATATAAACTACAAATCACCCTTAGGAAATATATTTTTTATTTAAAAATTTTTTTTTAGCACTGACATTGACTTTAAGACCTTTGCATTAAACTACTTCCGTGGTCCTTTTTTTCTTTATACTGGGAATTGAACTCATGACCTCACACTTGCCAGGCAGGTGCTATGCCTCTGAGCTATGTCTCTGGCCCTCCACAGCCTTATTTATTTATTCTTTTACTTTTTATTTTTTGATTGGGTCAGTAAGTTGTCCAGGCTGGACTTCAACCTGTGTTCCTCTTGCTTCAGTCTCCCAGAGTGCTGGGATTATAGGGGTAGGCCACCACACTTGGTTCTTAATTTTTAAATAGGGAATATTAAGTTCCCTTTATAAATACTGTGCCAAAAAAAAAAATAGTATGCCATATATCATAATGTCATTGACACTCCAGATTGAAATAATATTTGCTTTGTATTCTAAACTTATGGATAATTGATGTTTATTTCCTTCTTGTTCAAGAGTATTGATGAAATCTCCATCTGCGGCATTGCATCCACCTCAGAAATATAAAGACAGAGGAATTTTACATCCCAAACGAAGCACAGATGACCGATCAGATCACTCTTCTATAAAATCTACAGATAGCAGTAGTTATCCAAGTCCTTGTGCTAGTCCTTCTCCTCCATCCTCAGGAAAGGTAGAGTACCTAAAAGTAGATGTAGTAAGAGATTTGTGGCACATCTAATGTTACATATTTAAATATGTAACATGTTCTTGCTGGCTTGTACTATCATGTGCTTGACTGTCCCATTGGGCAGCTTATACCACCTGATGGGACAGCAGCTATGCATGAAGCACTGGTGGTGGTTTGGTGCCACCCGACTGCAAGACATTTGAATTATGTTATGAAAATGTTAAACAGCAGTATAAAAACTTCTAATCTGCCTCTGTTCTATACATAAATTCAATCCGGCAAACTGGAGACACTTGGAGTAAATATTTCAGTTCTTTTCTGTTTGCAAACATTTGTAATTATTATCTTCTTGGGATATTTTACAAGTAATGTATTATTCAGAAGTGACGTTATTCATTTATTTCTTTAGAACCCTTTTGGTTAAATAACAAAAAAATTATCCTAAATTAATTTTGGCTTGTATTTTCAGAATTGAAAACATTAGTTCCTTTTAATTGTTAATTTCTACAATTCAGTGCTTCTTAAAATACAAAAAGTACAAAAATAAGATATAGAAGACAGTTCGAGGTTACAAAGGTTGAAGATGTTGATAGTGGAATTAAAAAACTGTATCTTTTAAAGGATTTGTAATATGAATTACTTCATATGTTTAGTGTTATCTTGGTTACTTTTCTCTCATTGCTGAGACAAAATACCTGACACCCAAAATGAAGAAAGGAAAGAGTTATTTAGCTTACAGTTTTTGGAGGTTTCAGTCCATACTCAGCTGGATCCAAGGTGAGGTGGTGTGGCTAAGAGGTAACTATTCATCGTGACCACAAGTGACAAGAACAAAAAAGAGCAAAAGGGAAAAAACACACCTTCTTTCCTCCTCTCTTATACTGTGTGTCAGTTACCTGCCCCTGGTTACGTGCAGCATTCACGCTGCCAATCCCAGCACTAGATAACAAACCAGTCTCAAACACTAGACTTCGCTGCCTCCATGACTACATGAAACTTTGTGGGGGTGGTACCTAGGCACAAACTGTAACAAGTGTGTTTACTTTTACTTTTCTGCATTATTAGTACTTAAATAAATATTTGAGTAGGGGTTATTACATGAAAATATCTGCTATAGTAGTTTTGTAAAATAAGAGGAAATATTTTAGTACCTTTGCATTCCTAGATTTTGGGGAAGTTTGGTTTATTTTTAAACATGTCTATTAAGTTTTAATTTAAAGATATTAAGCTGTGGCAGTTTAAACTGTGCAATTTACTGTATTTTGACAAAGGTATATAATTGTGTAACTATACCACAGTCATGTACACAACAGTTCCATTGCCATAGTTCCTGTTGACCACTGATATACTTTGTCCCTAGAATTTTACCTTTTCTAGAATTATCTGTAAATGTAACCATTTGAAGGTAGCTTCTTGTGTCTGGCTTATTTCATTTAACGTAATGCTTCTGAAATTCATCCATATTGTTGAGTATTGTCTTAGTCATTGTCTTATTCCTGAGACAAAATACCTGACATCTGCAATTTAAGGGAGGAGTTATTTATTTTGGCTTAGATTCTCAGTTCACAGTCGACAGGCCCCAAGGCAGGACAAACCAGTAGAGGGGCATGGTGGACAGGAAACAGATGCAAGAGAGGAGCAAAGGAAGGGGAGAGCTAACCTTCAAGGCTATGCTCACAGTGACGTCTTTTAGGAAGATACCTAGAAGAATAGTTAGGTCAAATGGAATTTCTAGTTTTAGTTTTTGAGATATCACCATGCTAGTGATTATACTAGTTTACCTTCCCACCAACATAACAGTGTAGAAGGGTTCTTTTTTCCCCTGCAACCTCTTCACAGATTATTTGATTTCTTAATGATAGCCATGCTTTTTGGACTAAAATGAAATGTCAGTGTTGTTTTAATTTGTATTTCTATGATGGTCGGTGATGTTGAGCATTTTTAGCATTTTGTGTATTTATTAGCCATTTATACTTTTGTGAAATGTCTATTCATTTTACATGCCCATTTTTAGATTGGGTCTTTTATTTTTTAAAAAATTTTTTTTTAAGTTTTGTGTGTATTCTAGATGTGTCCTGTCTAGGGAATTACTGGCAAAACTTTGTACCATTTTGTAGGTTGTCTTTTTCTCTGTTACTCTGATGATTCTTTTGTTGTGTAGACATGCTTTTAATCTGATACGATCACATTTGTTGGAACTATTTCCTGTGCAGCTGGTGTTTGTTCAGAAAGTCCTTGCCTACACCTATGATTTTTAAGAGTTTTTACCTATTTTTTCTTTCAGTAGGTTAAGTGTTTCTAGTTTAACTTTGATCTATTATGATTTTAGTCAGTAGATAATGAGATACAAGGATGTGGATTCAATCTTTTGCATGTGGATGTCCAGTTTTCCCAGTACCATTTATTAAAGAGTCTATTTTTCCTCCCTCCAGTGTATATTTTTTGGGCCCTTTGTGAAAGATCAAATGGTTGAATGTAATTGGGGTTGTTTTTGCATCCTTTATTCTGTTTCCTCCATCCTTGTGTCTATGTTTTGTGCCAGTACTGGGCTGTCTTTTTTCTTTTTTTTCTCTTTGGTTTTTTTGAGACAGAGTCTTGCTATGTAGTTCAGGCTAGCTTTGAACTCATTATGTAGCTCAGGCTTGTGAACTTGTGGCAGTCCTCCTGCTCAGCCTTCGGAGTGATGGGATTACAGGTGTGTGCCACTGTGCCCAGTGTCATGCTGCTTTAAATCATAGTAGCTTTGTAATATAACTTCAGGCCCAGAATTGTAATCCTTCCTGCTTTGCTCTTTTTTTACCCAGGATTGCATTTGCTGTTTTGGGTCTTTTCTGGTTCCATATGAATTTTAGGATTGTTTTTTCCAGTTCAGTGAAGAATATTATTGGTATTTTGATTGGTATTGCATTAAATCTGTATAACAGTTTAGGAAGTATGGCTGTTTTGACTGTGTTGGTTCTATCTATACAGGAACAGGAGATATTGTTCCAGTTTCTGATGTCCTCTTCAATTTCCTTTTTCAGGGTACTGTGGTTTTCACTGTAGGCATCTTTTACTTTCTAAGGTTAATTCCAAAGTTTTTGTTTTTTTTTTGTACCAGGGATCGAGCTCACAACTTCTTGTTTGCCAAGCAGGCACTTACCCCATTGAGCTAAACCCCCAGCCCAATTCCAAGGTATTTAAATTTTCTTGGTGATACTGTGAATGATATTTTTTTCCCTAATTTTTTTTCAGTGGGTTCATTATTAGTATACAAGAATACTACTGTTTTTTTGTTTGTTTGTTTGTTTGTTTTGCATGTGTGTATGTGTGTCTTGATTTTGTATTCTGCTGCATTATTGAATATGGTTTTTCTAGAGTCTTTTGGTGGATGTTTTGGGATCTGCTGGCTATGTCTTTGTGTTCACTGATATTTTTAGTGTCTTGTGTAGTTCATTTTTTTCTAATATGTTTTCATATATTATGTTTTTATCTGCAGTAATTACCTAGAAATCTATAAAAATTTCTTTTTTTCTTTACATTATGTTCCTATTTTCCTGTAACTTCCTGAGCATTGTAAACATATTTTTAATAGCTCAGTCCTCTTGTCTTCTAAATCTGCCATTTATGAAGCTGCTTCTGTTGATTACTTTTTTCATGGCAATAAAAACATTCTCCACTTTTTTTCTCCATTTCTTATAAACCTGATTGCTAAATAATTATATTCCCTTAATTAATGTTAGGCTTTATTCTGTTGTATAGTTTAGTAGTAACCAATTTAAAGGTATGAATGCAAATACTGTTAGAATGAGTCCAGAGTAATCTTTATTCCAGTATTAATTTAACTTTAATACTAAGGCATGACCCTTCTGTGGGCTAATGCCCTAAGTATTGCAAGGTCTCTGTTCTTGCTGAGAATAATATGAAATATTCGCAGGCAAATGTGGGTTCTCATGATGGCATAGTAGCTCTCCTTCAGATCTTTCCTAGACTCAGTACATTCTGTTGGTTGCTCGTTTGGGCTCAACAGGGACCTCTCTGCATTTCCTTCAGAATTCTCTATGCAGTGGTTTTTTATCCAGTACATGGCCATGCAAACTGTAGTTATCTTATTCTCTTCACTGTGTTTCTGTCTTTGTAATTCACTGAGACTACTGGATTATTTGTCTTTTTGTCACCTAGAAATTTGTTTTCCAGCAGTAAGCTGGAGCAATTTTAGTTTTGTTTTCAGAATTTGAAAGTTTATTAAAAATTTTTCTGATAATTTATTGGAAATATAAATCAAAATTGATAACCCAGGATCCTTTTTTGGTAGAGTATTTTGAATGCTTTAAAAATGAGTAGTGATTTTTGGTTCTTAATTTAACTTTGGCTGGGTATGAGAGTACACACCTTTAATCTCAACACTCAGGAGGCTTAGGCAGGAGAACTGCTGTGAGTTTGAGGCCAGCCTGGGCTGCAAAGTGAGTTAAGGCCAGCCTGAACTGCATAGTGAAAACCTGTGTCAAAAAAAATTTTTTTTTTCATTTTGGCTGAAACTTGTATCAATTTTCAGGCATGACAGAGCTTTTTGCATTTTTTAAATGTCTTGGTTTATGAGTATGTTATTTTATTTTTTGAAGATGTTATTTAATGGAGTCTACTACTTTTGAAAGGTCAAATTACCTTCTAGGAACTTGTGCATTCTTTTATAGGGTTCAAAATCTCCTTCACCAAGACCAAACATGCCAGTTCGGTACTTCATAATGAAGAGTAGCAATCTGAGAAACCTTGAAATTTCTCAACAGAAGGGTATCTGGTCTACCACCCCAAGTAATGAGCGAAAGCTAAATCGAGCCTTTTGGGAAAGCAGCATGGTTTACTTGGTATTTTCTGTTCAAGGATCTGGACATTTCCAGGTGAGCCATCCTCAAACTGTAGAATGGGCTTGTTTTGGCTATAGATTGCACTGGACAGAAAAAACAAAACAACACCGACTCTTTATTTTGTTGGGATACAAGAATGTCTTTATCTTGAGGAATGTTTTACATCTCTTCAGGGGGATAATAGAACTAGGAATTTAGATTCAGTAGTTCTTAGGTAGATTAAAAGAAAAGAGAAACTTCACCTTAAATAGGCTGAAAAAGTTTGAATTGACAGTGAAGAAAATGTGATTAACTCTTCTCAACTTACTGTATGTGTGAATTTACAAAATAATTTATCGATATTAAAATTTTTAAAAATAAAAACTTAGAGGTTTTTTTATTTTGTTTTGTTTTTAGTTTTTTGAAACAGGGTTTTGCCATGAAGTTGAGGCAGGCCTTGAACTCACTGTGATGGCCAGACTGGCCTCAAACTTGTGAAAATCCTCCTGGCTCAGCCTCCTGAGTGCTGGGATTCACCACAATGCCCAGCCTACATTTTTTGTGTAGTAAATATGGGCTTAGAACTGTTGATACATTAGAAACGCCTAATATTTGAAATTATGTTAGAGCAGAATTGGTCTTTCCTCTAAAATTTGATGATAAATCTTTTTATAAAAGTTAAATAGCTTTTTCTGTTTTTTAAGGAAGTGAAACCTTATCACATAAGCTTGTATATTTTAATATTCTCACCTCTGCACTTTTCCTTCATTTTACCTACAGGGGTTTTCAAGGATGTCTTCTGAGATAGGAAGGGAGAAGAGCCAAGACTGGGGCTCAGCTGGACTAGGGGGAGTATTTAAGGTGGAATGGATACGAAAAGAAAGTCTTCCCTTTCAGTTTGCACATCATTTACTTAATCCTTGGAATGACAACAAAAAAGTACAGATAAGCAGAGATGGGCAGGTATACACTGGTATTTACATTTTTTCCTTTTCCTTTGAATTTTATTTTTTGATGATATTATTCAGGACTTACAGGAAAAATCTGCGAAATATATATTCCATATGTACATGGAAACAGTAATTTTGATAAAAGTGTACTTGTGAAAGTGTCTTATAGCTTTTTTTTTAAAGCATTTTATAAGTTGAATTGCTGTCATTACATGTGTGAAATGTTTCATAAGTTGCTTCTTGGTGGTTACTTTAATGTGTGGTCAAAACAGTGTAGTCATAAGATAATTTGACAAAAGTCTCAAAATGAAATAGTATTTAACCCCTATCATTTTAACTAATTGTGTAAATAACTTTAATATTCTAGTAGCTTATTTTATTTTTATTATATATTACTTTGCTTTTGTGATACTACTTATGTTTATTTTATGCTAGTTAAAATAATGGGAATTAATGCATAGTGTTAAGACACAGTGCTAATTATATAATTTAGTTCTTAGAAATAAAATTAGTTATTAGTCCAGTTTTATGTAGAAGAAAATAGACTTAGATACTGACTTTGCCTGAGGTCAAACAGTTACTTATCTGAACTAGTAAGCATTCAAGTTCCTTTTTAGGTACTCATCAGAGATTGTGCCCCAGGAAAACTATAAAGTGGAATTCTTTTGATTTCTTCAGTAATATTTTTATTGTATAATAAAGATTAGAAATGAATTTAAATAATTCCTAAGATTAAAGTATATTGTCACTTAAGATAGTCTCTTGGTGAAAAATAAGTGCTTTCAAGGGCCGGGGATTTAGCTCAATGGCATAAGCACTTGCCTACAAGCGCAAGGTCATGAGTTCGATCTCCGTACCGCAAAAAAAAAAAAAAAGTGCTTTCACTGTTTCCATTTACTACAAAATCCATTATTTCCAAATAGACAAAAATCCAAAAGGATATAGTGGAGATCTATTGCTATGTGTAGTAAAAATGAGGTATTTGCACATTAACTACATTTTTATTCAAAAAGTCAACTTTATTCACCTTAAACTTAACCAAAAAATTAGAACAAAGTGACCATTTATTTTAGCATGTTCTGGTAAAAAGAAAACTTAAAGTGATTTTTAAAAAACATTTTATCAGTATGGATTTTGCTAATTAAGTAAAATTTTAATCCAGTTCTTTTTATGTTTATTTTGACTTTAATCTAGGAACTAGAACCTCAGGTTGGTGAACAGTTGCTACAGTTATGGGAACGTCTTCCATTGGGAGAAAAATCCACAACTGATTGACACTCAGGTTGTACCATACTTAAATTTGAGTATTGGCAATATTTATCACAGTTAGGATGACTTTCATATTATTTATCTTTTTTTTTTCTTTTTTCTCTTCTACAGGTCAGCTGTGGAAGAATTCATGCCTATTATAACTCTTGATGCACTGACTTCCAAAACTGATATAGGGTTTTGTGTCACTGAATGGCCTTTTCTGGTTTAGAGTGTTGCTTCTGAGTCACCACCATCTTTAAATAAGAGAAAAAGATCATTACATCTTTATAGTGACCATAGGGAATGCCTATGTAAAGTTTGTTAATAATATGTTTATAAGGAATAAAATAGTAATAGTTCATCATTTGATATAGCAGCAGTATATTTTAAACAAGCTTAATTTGAAATTAAACATTTCTTTAAAACGCTGACTTTACAACTCTTATTGATGATTATAATATGGGAAAGACCTGAATGTATCAGTACATCTGAGCACCGTGTTAGACAAGTTAACTCTTTTAAGAAATAGCATTAACAAATGCAACCAATCAACCAAATTCCAAAAATATTCTTTTCAAAAAATAGAATGTGTTAAAGTCTATTCATTTTATCATTTTTAATCTGAAATACATTAAAGGAAAAAGAGAAGTTTTTTTGGAGTGATTATAAAATGCAGTAAAATGTGACCTTGTTGATCAGATCAGTTCAAATACTTGCTTTTAGTCCTTGTCCTGCCTTTTTCACTTGATGTATACCATACCCTTTCTTATTTTCCTTCCATTTAACAAACATATCTCTTATATGAGCACAACAATTGTGACCTTTTTGTTTTGGTTACAGAAGCTTGAGTTAGATGAAAGTTAAAAACAAGTTCATGTAAGTTTTAAATAGTGCTCAGTTGTTGATAACTGGATCTGTATATGTTCTTGAAACTAAACTGCAGAAAGATCACAGTTCTAAATGTCATCTTCCATTTTTTAAAATACTTTTTCTTGACTTACCTTCTCAGATATGATTTCTCCCTTTTTTATGTTTATAGTTTAATAAATAGGGGATAACATTTTCTTTTTTTGCAAACCTGTACTACTGCCAGGTTACATACCTCTTGGCCTGCTCAGGGTTATTTGGCTTGATACTGTTCATAAAGTTTTCCTAGAGACTTTTAAGGGGAAAATAGAGGTATAGGGAAAAGTAAATGAAATGTATTGGTTACTGAACTCTAAATATTGAACAGGTTTAATATATTTGTCATGATACATTTGAATCACTATTATGAGAACGCAAGTCCAGTTTAAAAACCAAAAAGAAAGCTTGTAAGTCCTCTGGCTCTCCATTTGAGAATAAAGAAGTGAAAAATGATGGGTCAACATCTTAAGAACCCTCTACTTTTTCTGAGAAAATAATATATATTGATATGTTAATTTAGAATGTTAGCTGTGAATTTTGCCTGTTTTAGTAATTAGCTTTTTAAAAATACTTTGAAACATACCTGTAAATTGAGTTAATGTGAATTATGTGTAATATGTTCCATTGTATGTATTACATTTTTTTCTTAGTAGAGTAACTTATATTTTCCTGATGCTTACTTTTTTTTTAAAGTAGACATTTAGTAGTTCACAGTATTCAAAATTTAGAAGGACTTTTTAAAATTGCAACTTGTTTAATTTTAATCTGTTTTCTAATATCTAGCCTTGTGTATAAATGATGAGTTTGTTGGTAAAATGAATACAATTTGAATGTAATTAAAATGCTGTTTTTGGAAGAGGTGAACTTTAAATATTCATTTAATAAATGAAATTCTATTAAGTTATTCAGATCTTCTTGTTTCTGATACTAACAAAACTAAGGTAACAATGATCAAAAATATACCCTGACATATTAGTGAATTTTATACTTGAATAGTAAATTGTATATAGAATGTGATAGTTTCTTATCACTGCCTACTTCATAACAAAAAAAACTTCATATAAAAAATCTTCATAGCAAAAAAAGTGGTGTGTGTATATTTAGTAGAAAGTCTTTTAAATCTTAAAAAAATGAGAGGAGTAGGAAATCTATACTATAATGAAGCACACATATTGTCTTTAAAAAAAATGAGAGGAGTAGGAAATTTATACTATAATGAAACACACATATTATGAAGAAGAATACTTTGTATTTAAATGTCAGTACTTGTCTACTCAGAAAAAACATGGAGTGCCTGCTGTTTGCCAGATATATTCATGTGTTTCTTTATAGAACATGACAGTACCTAAGTCACTTGGTTTCTACCAGTCCTTTTATCTTATTTGTTTCTGCTAATTCAGTGGAAGCAGTTTGAGGTCCTTTACTGATAATAAATGTTTGCTTAATAGCATTAATGGTGACATCCTAAGATGTATCAGGTACAGTTCTTCTCGTCCAGGAGGATCTTACATTTTTATGGGTAATTTTATGTAGTTTAGTATTTAACAGTTAAATCAAAGACCAAGTACTAGGGCATTTAAGAAGATGACAATCATTGAAGACTTCTTGGCAAAGCTGTGTTTGAACATACCCTTATGGATAGACAGTTTAAAAGGTTGGATACAGAAGTTAAAACTGTGATACAGACCTGGGAAAAGAATAGTTATTGTGGGGAATATATAGTTCATAACAGTTCCTCGGCAGGATTTTAAAATAAAAATTATACCATGTGAAAAATAGTATTTACAAGAACTAAGAAATGATAATTAAATCCAGGAGGTCTTGAACTTTGTGTGTATATGGGAGTACCTATTTAAAGACTTCCCTGACAATCCCTCATCATAATGATAGATAAATAATTTTCTAAGAGAGCTCAAGAATCTTTAGCAGATTTTTAATGCAAATAGACCATGGGTTATATTGCATCAGATTGGTAAAACCGAAAGATACCTTTGGATGTGTTATGTTTTATATCTAGATGTGTTTTGATCCCCCAGCCCCAGCCTCATGTGATGGGGATTTGAGGAGATGACTGGATCATGGGTGTGCTATACTCCTCGGTGGAATTATTGGATAATATGCTATTAGGTGGGGCCTGGTTGGAAGAAGTGGGTAACGGGCTTGGTTTGGCCTAGAGAGATGTATCTCTCTTCTAGCTGCTCCCTTTCCTCTTTCTACCTGCTATGAGGTAAGTAGCTTTTTCTCCTGTGTGTCCTTGTGCTATACTGTTTCTTCTTTAGAGTCAGCTGACTATGGACTGAAATATGAACCCAAATAAACCTTTCCTTTAAGAAGTGGGCATCAGGTATTTTGTCTTAGCAATAAAGAAATAAGAATATACTTTAAAGTTCATGTGACAGCCACCCAAATTAGTCACCTTTTTCATCTTATGTAATAAAATAATAGAGGCTATTAGAGTGCCAGAAGTATGTTTAGTTTGCTTTGTGTTACTATGACAAAATACCCGAGAATGACAAAGAGGAAATTTTTATTTTGGCTCATGGCTTCAGTCCATGGTTAGCTGGCTCCATTGCTATCCATCTGTGATGATGGAGAACATCATGGTAGAGTAGAAGCGGCCAAGCAAAGCAGATAGTCATGTTTTAAAAGCCCCTCAGTTGGCCACCAAGCTCCCAGTGCATAGCATTTTGGGATTTCATTCTATTTCTCTCTTTCTTTTCTTTTTTTCTTTCTCTCACCTCCCTCTCTTCTTCCCTCCTTCCCTCTTTTTCTCTTTCCTTCCTCCCTCTCTCCCTGCTTGCCCGCCCGTCTTCCTTCCTTCCTTCCTTCCTTCCTTCCTTCCTTCCTTCCTTCCTTCCTTCCTTCCTTCCTTCCCTTCTTGTCTTGCATGTCTCTCTGTGTCGCTCTTTTTCTCTCTGTTTTTTGAGTCAGGGTGTCACTAGGTATGTAGTTTAAGTAAGCTAGCCTTGAAATCACTATGTAACCCAGGCTAACTTCAAACTCATGGTAATTATTCTGCCTCAGTCTCTCAAGTGCTTAGACCACAGGCATGCCTCCATCACACTCAGCTTTCAAGAACATTTTTAGATCTGAATTATAACAGTGCACTTGGTGAAACATTGACCTTATTGCAAAAAAAAAAAAATCATATAAAGAAACTCTGCACTTAGGAGTACCTCTTAGGACAAACTTTACAGATGTGAAAACAGTGAATTGCTTAACTTTTCTGACCTCCAGTTTTCATATGTGAAAAGTGAAAATAATATCTATCTCATGGGCTCATTGGAAGGATCAAACGAGAGTTCTTGGAAAAATATGAACATTACACAAATATTAAGTTCTTAGTAGTATTTGCTTATTAGTGTCTCATATGCTGTGAACACTTAAATGTAGTTGATTCCTAACATATATTTGTTCAGTAATTAGGTGTTCAGTGTCTGTTATAACCTATATTTTTTTTTACAGGTTAGAGTACAACAATAAATCCTTCCATATTCTTGGAACTTCTATTATAGTGCAATATCTTGAAGTGAAATAGAATCACCTAGTAGTGCAATAAAGCATACTCTGTATACTATAATGAGAAAACCGTGCAAATCCTTTTGAAAAAAAATATTAAAGAGGCTCAAACTGGTATTTTAGTTTTCATCACAGAGATGACACTTTAAAATCTAATTTTGGGGGTTTAGGGGGCAATATCCACATTTTTTGCAAAAAGAACTATAGAGAAACCTGAATGAGTAATCCCAAGGAAAAAGGAGTAAACTGCTTGATAGAGTCAATCCTGTCATGCTGCAAAACTGAATTTGTGAAGACGGTGCACTTGAGAAAATAGATTAAATGTAATCTTGTAATCAGATGTGGTCACACATGCTGACGATGGGACCAGTGAGATTGAGACCAGGCTCTGGCCAACATGCACTTGCAACCCTGGGTGTAACCAGCAGTGTGGAAGAGTCCAAAGCAGTAGTGAAGGACTGCAGTTGGTAAGTTGGTTGAACCAGCTTGATGCTTTTGCACATGTGGAATAGAAGCAGGTGAGGCCAGCTGTCTATATCAAAGGGCTTTGGAGAAATTTAGCAACAGACCAGTGCCAACCCCCACGTCCAGAGGTCAAGATCAGCTTATTAAACAGCATAAATCCTACAGCAAACCTGGCTGGAGTACACAGCACATTTCTGGGAACTGACTTGGACATTACCACAGACCAATGAACATCAGAGGAACTTCACTATTTTATTTCTGTTTGGTTATCTTTTTCTGTCTGATTGGGGTATTTTGTTGTGGTTACCTTTGTTTTGGTTGAGTTTCAGTTTTTTCTCTTATTCATAAGGCTTATTATCTTTTTTCTTCTATTTGTATTCTTTCTCTTTCTCAATTACTGTTTGAAAATATATCTTCAAGTGAGTAAACATTGTCACTTTTCTTCATGATTCACTTCAAAACTTTGTTTTCTTTTTCTCCTGTGTCCTACACTTTCCCAAAATTTGAGTGATCATCCTTTGCCATTCAGCCTTTTTTCTATTATGTTTGACCTCAATAACCTCTCTATCTTGTCCCCTTCCCCTCTTGACAATATGCCTGCAACAGGGTAAAATCACTAGGGAAAACCATTGTGTATTAGTTGCTGGTATATATTGAATTTAGTTATACAAGTGTAGAACTTGATGCTATGCTAAAAGGTATCAGGTTAATAATTACCACAGTTTATAGTAGCTTGGCTATTCTTGATGCTATTACTATTCCTAGCTAATCTAGTTAGGATGTGATACATGTTATAATCAGTTTTTATCCCTTACACTAACTACTGGGTCATAATCATCACCATAGCCCAATACCAAAAGAATAGGTGCTGAACTAAATAGTAACCTTCCGTCTCAACAAATAGAGAAGGTAGGTTCTTGAGAGAGACATGAACCACCTATAATCTAGAAGATATCCCTGAAGAACACAAATCTTCTAGGGAAGCCATGGTACTATCGATAATGCTATCTACCATAGGAAATTGGCAAGCAGCAACAAAAGAAACAAAACAAAACAAAAATTAGGAAATGAAAATGAGAAGACACAGAAGCAAAATGCAACTATAGACTCTCAGCCCACCCAGGATGAGCCCAGTGTACAATGTGATAGAGGAAACTGGAAGCCAAGCACTGGAACTTTCTGAAATGATAGCGGAAGTGAAAAAAAAAGAATGGAAAATGCTATAAAAAATCTCTCAATACAAAAATCATCAAAATGAAAGCATAGATAAAAAACATCTTAAGAAAATGATGGAAACCATAAATGCCATACATAGGAAATGGAATACATGGAACATACAAACAAACTGAAGAGACTAAAACTTCCATTTAAAGTATACAGAATGGATTAAATGAAGGTCAGGATAAAATATCAGATATAGAAGACAGGATTGTAGCTAATGACCATGAACAGAAAGATATCTTAAAAATAGCAAGAGACTGAAAAGTCAATCCAACAGCTGCAAGATGAACCAAAAAAGAAAGTAATAAAATTGGAGTCAGTGAGAAAGCTCTTCACAGAAATAAGGGCCAAAAACATCCCAAATATAAAGAATTTGACATACAAATAAATGAAACATATAGAACTCCAAACAGTCAAGACCAAAATAAACTACACCAAGGCATATAACAAGATTCCAGAAATTAAGCAAAAATAAAACTTAAACATCCCTCTCCCCATTATAAAAGCAGTTAGTGAAAAGATATCACTTATAAAGGGAAGCCCATCAGAATTACAGCAGACTTCTCAACACAAACTTGTCAAATCAAGGAGAGCTTGGAGTGAGATACTTAAAACCCTAAAAGAAAACAACCTCTAATCTAGATTGATGTATCCCACAAAACTTTCAAAATTGATGGAGAAATTAGATACTTGCATGACAACACCAGAGAAAACCCATGATTATCAGACCAACTCTTAAAAACGCTCTGAAGGATATATTAGAAAATGAAAACTACAATCACAAGATCACAAATAGAAAGCACCAAGTAGGACAAGCAATTAAACAGAGGGGAAAGACAAGGAATTAACAATAAGAAAACAGTATGAGAATGATAGGCCAATATCTATCAGTTATAACTATCAACATAAATGGTTTCAGTTTACCAATCATAAACCGATTGGCAGAATGTATCAAGAAAGAAGATCCACCAATATGCTGCATTCAAAAAACACATTTAACTCAAAAGGAATTTCATAGACTGACAGTCAAAGGATGGAAAACAATACTTCATACCATATGAACCCAGAGTGAAGCAGGGCTAACAATTCTGTGTGCAGATAATGTGAACTTTAAGCCAAAACTGATCAAAAGAGACAAGGTCACTACATTCTTGAGGGGGAAAAACTCCAAGAAATAATAATCATATATGCACCAAATACAGAAGCACCCAACTATAAAAGACATGCTAATAGACATGAAAAATATTAACACAATTGTAATGAGAGACCTTACCTACTTCACTTTCACAATTAGATCAATTTAAAAAAATCAAGTATCACAAAACAAACCTGTGAACAAATGGACTTACTAGATGTCTACAGTGTTTCAGCCCACAACATTGAAATATTCTCAGTTGCATATGGAATGTTCTCGAAAATACACCATTTGTTAGCCCACAAAACATGCTTAAGTAAATGCAGAGGAGCAAAACTTATACCATGCATATTATCTGACCATAATGCAATCAAACCCAAAGTTTGCATGAGAGGAAATTATAAAGGTCAGAGTAGAAATTAATACAATTGAGACTAAGAAAACAATACAAAGAATCAATGAATCAAAGAGTTGGTTCTTTGAAAGATAAAATAAAATTGATAACCCCCTAGCCAACTGTGATGCATTGATAACTGATGGTCAACTTGTAACACCAGCTGAACTGAAACAGCGTGGTGCTGAGTGTGGATGGCCCACTTGTTTGTTACCAATGTAAAAGAAAACTGGGGATGAAGAAATAGTGTTGTTGGTACCCTGGGTGTTGTTGGTTTTAATGTTACCATGGGTTCTCCTGCAGGAGCTTGTCAAGCTTCTTTCCTGATAGGAAACTGGCTATTCTCATTATCAAAGGAGCTTAGTACCTTGCAGTTGCTGAGAATGGCTGCAGTTCACTTTGGGGGAGCTCTGGTCCTTACTTTGAGCCTTGCTTCCTGGTTCTGGAGGGAAAGATAGTATGCTGTTCAGTCTCCTGGAGAAGCTTTTCATGCTGGCTTCCTGATATAAACTTGGCTGGTCTCATCATTGAAAGAGCTTAGGACCATATTACAGAGGACGGCTGTGGTACTTTTAGGGGGAGCCCTGCTCCTTACTTTGAGCATTGCTTCCTGGCTCCAGTGCTGAACCATCAACCTACTGGCACAGATCCTTCATCCCAAGGGTACAGACTTTGTGACTTCCACTGCTGACCTTTGGGCCTTCCCAGCACAGATCTATGAAACAGACTTGCATGAGATATTGTGGGCTCTAGGCCTCCAGTCAGACTCAGGGCAGGGCATTGTAATGGGCTCTGGGTCTTTGGTTGGACTCATACAGGATGTTGCCCTGGAATCCAGGCCCTCATCTAGATTCTTTGGGTCTTAGTGTGTGGAAAGATTTCTTGCACTCTTTCTTTTGTATTTGACTCTTTGGGTGACCATCATAAAATAATACTATAAATTATGTATCCTGTATTATCTTGTTCTCCTTGCAAGCCTTGACAACATCCATCTTATAAAAAAAAAAAGAATGACCCAAGTTCAAGCAATTAGGAATGAAAAGTGTGAAATCATATCACATCCTATAGAAATCCAGAAGATCAATACCTACTTCAAGAACCTGTTCTAATAAAATAGAAAACACAGAAGAAATGGACAGATTCCTACATACATATGACTTACCAAAGCTGAATCAAGAATACATAAATATTCTAAGTAACCCAATAGCAGTCAATTAAATTGAAAATTTAATTAACCTACCAACCAAAGAAACCTACCAAAGAAAAGTCCAGGACATGATGGATTCACTGCTGAATTCTACAAAATATTTAAAGAAGATCTAAATGCTACTAATGCTGAAAATCTTTAAGGAAATTGAAAGAGAAGTAATATTTCCAAAACCATTCCTCAAAACAAGTATTACCCTGATACCAAGAATAGAGCAAAAAAAAAAAAAAAAAAAAAAAAAAAAAAAAAAAAAAAAAAAAAAAAAAAAAAAAAAAAAAAAAAAAAAAAAAAAAAAAAAAAAAAAAAAAAACAATCAACAAAGAAAAACTTCAGGCCAGTTTTGCTAATGAACATAGATGAAAAAATCCTCTCCAAAATACTCACCAACAGAATACAGGAAATCATCAAGAAAATTATACACCATGACCAAATAAGATTCATCCCAGTGATGCAGGGATGGCTTAATGTCCACAAATCAGTAAATGTAATACACCATATTAACAGAGCCAAAGACAAAAAACACAATCATCTCAGTACATGCAGAAAAAGCATTTGACATAATTCAACACCCATTCATGATAAAAACCTCATAGAAAATTGGAATAGATGGTTTTTGTCTCAATCTGATAAAAGCAACCTATGACAAACCAACAGCCAACATCACACTAAATGATCAAAAACTTTGAACTTAAAATCAGGAACAAGACTAGGATGTCCACTATCAACACTTCTATTTAATATAGTTCTGGAAACATTAGCCAGAACAATTAGGAGAAATAAAAGGAGTAAAATAGGAAAGAAGTTAAAGTGTCATTATTTACGGATAACTTATGCTCTACATAGAAGACCCCAAAAATTCCACCAAAAGACTTTCAGATTTAACTACCAAATTTAGTTGCATAGCTGGATAAAAAGTTGACACTTAAAAATCAATAGCATGACTATATGCAAATAAATTCACTGAGAAAGAAATTAGTGAAGCCATACCTTTCACAATAGCACCCCAAAAAATGAAATATCTAGGAATCAATCAACAAAGTAAGTAAAATATCTATACATTGAAAGTTACAGTACTGTGAAACAAGGGATAAGGAGGATATCAGAAAATAGAAAGATATCCTTTGCTTATTTATAGGAAGAACCAATATTGTGAAAATGACTGTACTCCCCAAACTGTTACACACATTGAATGCAATTCCAATCAAAATACCATTAGCATTCCTTCCATGACTAGAGAAAACATCCCTAAAATGTAATTGTTGATTTTTTTTTCTTTTGTACTGGGGTTTGAACTCGTGACTTCTCACTTGTCAGGCAGGAGCTTAAACCACTGAGCTAAATCACCAGCCCCTAAAATTTATTTATAAACAGAGATCTAGAATTGCAACAACAATCCTGCACCAAAGGCAAGGCAGGAGGCATTACAATTCCTGACTTGAAATTATGCTACAAAGCTACCATGATGAAATCAGCATGGTACTGGCAAAAAAACAAACCTGAAGATCAGTGGAGCAGATTATAAGATGAAGAAAGAGCTCCAAACACACTCAGCCATCTTGTCTTTGACAGAGGGGCCAAACATATTCACTGGAAGAAAGATAGCCTCTTTTACAAATAATGCTGGAAAAACTGGCTTTCCATATGCCAAAGACTAAAACTAGACCCATGTCTATCACCATGCACTAAAATAAGTCAAGATGGATAAAAAAAATCTAACTACTAAAACAGAAACACTGAATCTATTGAAGAGAAACATAGAAATCTTGAAGACCAAGATGTAGGTAGAGATTTAAGGAATAAAACCTAGACCACACAGGAAACAATTCAAAGAACAACTGGCATCTCATCTTATTAAAAAGCTTTTACACATCAAAATAAATCACCAACAGAATGCAAGTACAACCCTCAGGGTGGGAAAAATACAACCAGTTGTCCCTTAGACAAAGGATTGATATCTGGAACATATAAAGAATTGAAAAAAAATCAGACCCTCCAAATTCAAAGACCCAGTCCAAAAATGAGCATCTGAGATGAATACACACATCTCAGATGAAGAAATACAAATGACAAATAAATATATGACAAAATGTTAACATTTATCATTTGAGAAATGCAAATTAAAGCAACACTGAGATTCCATCTCACCCCAGAAATAGTGGCTATCATCAGGAAATCAATCAATGCCTTGATTGATGTGTTTTGAAATTTGTTGTAGTTTCTTCTTTTTTTCCCCCTCTTCTTCTTCTTTTTCCTCCTCCTCCTCTTTTCTTTTTATCCTTTAAATAAAATGGATTTAAAAAAACTAATACTAGCAAATATAAACACTTTAGTACCTCAACCCCCCCCCCCAAACAAGAAAGAAATCAAGCATAACAAATGCTGGAGGAGCTGTGCGGAATAAGGAACTACTATTAATGGGGGTGTAGATTGGTGCAACCACTGTGGAAATCAGTGTAAAGATTCCTTAAAAATTTAGGATTAGAGGTCCAATTTGGTCCAGCTATTCCCCTTCTGGGTATCTTCCCAGTAGAATTAAAAACAACATACTGCAGTGATATATGTACACCCATGTTGATAGCAGCACAATTTGTAATAGCTAAATTTTGGAAACAATCCAAATGCCCAACTGAGGAATGGATAAAAAAGGTGTGGTGTTTTTACACAATGCAATACTGTTCAGCCATGAAGAAGGATAAATTTGAGACTTTTATAGGTCAATGGATACAATTTGAGGCCATACTCATAAGTGAAATAAATTGGAGTCATATGTGTAAACATCATATTGTCTCCTTGGTATGAGAACTGAAATAGGGGCTAGGGTCTAAAATGTACAATAGATATTATGAGATGGAAAGAAATTGTTCAAAAGGAAAGGGGAACTAAGATGTGGGAAAGGGGAAAGGATGGAAAGAAAAAAGAAAAAAAGTGAGTCAGTTTATACTATCAGTGTCTCAGTTCATTGGAAGGGAAGGTTTGTGTTAATATTGACTGGAAAGATGTTTAATGCACATATCTTATACTCTGAATAACTACTTTAAAGATAATAATATGCAATGTAGTAGCTATTGTTAGTCTCATATTGTTTTGTTATGAAATCTTGTTTTATCTTTTTTCCATTTAATAAAATTTTTAAAAAGATTCCTCAAATGTATTTGACACAATTAAAGTAAGAAGGTTCTCATTTAGCCAAATGAATAAATTGACTTATTTTATTAAGCAAAATGAGAAATCACATTTAAAATACATATATACACATATTTGTGAATATATTGTGTGCCTATAGAGACAATGAAAAAGAAGAGGGCAGTTTATGGTGGGAAAGGTCTTTAGAGTTTATTTCTATAGTGCCAGAAAGAACAAATGATATATATTCTAGTCTATCTGGTTAGTCAAGGTTAGAAAGTGGCTCCCAAGTAAGTATAGTAGAAAAGTATTCAAAAAGTAATCAAGTCCTATTTCCATTAACATTGTCTTTGTTGTAATTTTTCCTTATATGTATTGAATATGACTTCTCAGATGCTTGTGGATTAAATACAGTGCTATTCAGGAAAATCTGATGAATGTAATATGAAGAAATATTAGAAGTTTTTAGTTCTACATACTTCATTGTTTACTTATCGTGATGCTTAAAGGTTCATTGAGAAATGTATTCCCTTACATCTAGATTGGAGTCATTGTAGACCAGTCTTTTGATAAGAGCAATACTGCACTTACTAGCTGACAACTGAGAGTTATTTGAGTCTGAGGGTGGGATGGAAGTAGACTGAAACAGCACTTGTACACAGTATTTAAGCATAAAGTTGGAACCCAAGTAGTACCACTGATGATATCTCTACTCAGGGGAATAGGAAAGGCCAGAAGGAGTTAACTTCTGATAGAAAGTATGTTTCACTTATTAATATTCACATAAGAGCTATTATTTGCTGCTGAAGCCAATGTCAGATCTTATTGCTATGTCTATTATTTTTATTAAAGTAAGGACTCTATATCTTCACAGGTTAGTTTATTATCTGCTACTATTTTTCTGATTGCCTGGCACTTTATTTCAAACTGTTCATCAGTGAATTTGTGCATTTCCCGTCATTTGCTCACAGCCCATTTTTGTTCCTTCTGATTTTCTGAGCAGTTTAGAGTTCTACAGCTCTCCACCTTCTGTTCTGTCAGCATGCCATGGCATTATGATAGTATGCCACTGGGCCTCCTGAACAGTGTAGTTTCACTTTAACAATATAGCAGAGGTAAGCAATAAGAAAAGAATATTTGTGAATGAATACCACAAGTCCTATTTGTTTGCTTTCAGAGACTCATTCTTCACAATTTAAAATCTTGTATCCTGGGACAGAGAAAGTCTTGATGAATAAATAAAATAAGCATTAATAAGCTTTCAGTAAGCAAAAAGGCTGCAAGCATGAACAGAAAACCTACAAGCGGCCATACCTGACAGTAAGAGTGAGCTTCTCATAGCATAGGTCACCACTCTGCTCCAGAACTCGTCAGTTACTCCTTACCCAAGAGACCATACTGTTCAGCTTATATGCCATAGGCCACTAGATTGTACTTTTTGCTTTCCAGCCAAACATAAAACCTTTACTTGGCTAAGGAATAAAGTCCTAAACTAAGTATGTTCAAATCAGTACTAATCTTTCTCCACAACATATTCATGCAAAGCTGATACTGAACAAGAAAACTTAAAAGTTTCCTTGACTCCTTTATTTATGTCATTCAATATAATCTATCAGAAATTTCTCTAGAGTCTACCTTCAAAAATTTTAGACTCCATCTATTTCTCTTCACATTTGTCATGACCACTTTGGACTAAGCCATCATCATCCTTACCTTAAGTTATTGGCGTTCTAAAAGGTCTTTCTTCTTTTACTCCACTCCCACCCCTACCCCATGCCATTCCAATCTGTTTTCAACATAGAAGTCTGTTTTATTGTGGTACTGGGGATGGCGCTTTGCTCCTGAGATGTTCTTACCCATAGATAGATCCTTTTATTTTATTTTAAAAAGAATAAAGCAAAACAGAACATAACAAAACAGATCAGAGTAAAACAATGCAAATAACACAGAGCTTCAAAACAAGACAACAGGAAATCAACAGTGGCTACCATAATGTCTCTTGTTTTCTTCAAAATAGTTGTCCATACCTTCACACATCATAAAAAAAATAGTACAAAAACAATCAAAACAAAAGAATGAGAGTCTTATGAATCTTCAAAACCAGACAATAGGAAATCAATAATGGCTACCATAATGTCTCTTGTTTTCTTCAAAATAGCTGTCCATATCTTCACATATATTGAAATCAAATAATTGAAAACAGACTAAAACCAATCAAAACCAAGAATAAAAGCATTATTAGGTTTCAAAACAAAGTGATAGAAAATCAGCAATGGCTATTATGATGTCTTGTTTTCTTCAGTGTAGCTGTTCACACCACCATACATACTAAAATCAATTCTTGTAAACTCTTTAGATGAAGTTCTAGGCATATATAAGCCTATACATGTACATCTGTCCTTTCTGTATTGAGAAAAAACCAAAATAAAACAAAATGTAAAAAAAACAAGAAACAAAGGTCAAATAAATAACTATAACAAAGAGCTCAAAACAATAACAATATAGGCTTTCAAAACAAGGTGGTAGGAACATAACAAATTTTGTTGTGTTGTAGTTATCTTCAAAAGTCTTACTTGAATTACCAGATATAGTCATGCAAAATTGATCTAATCCTATGGATGTTACCTGTTTTGTTCCAAGTATTAATAGAATTAGAAGTACAATCATCTTAGTAATCTTCAGTGTGTGTGTGTGTATATATATATATATATATATATATATATATATATAAATTTATATCTTTTTCTTTTCTCTTTCTTCTTTTCTCCTTTTCCCTGAGTTATTTTTTCCTCTTTGAACAGTATCTTACCCTTTCACACTATTAATTGAAAGATTTTATATCTTATTTAATCTTTCAGTTTCTTACAGTAGGGAGACAATATGGTATTTACATATGTGAGTTTGATTTATTTCATTTGTATGGTCTTAAGTTGCATCTATTTACCTATAAAAGCCTTAATGTGGTCCTTCTTTATAACTCAGTAATACTCCATTGTATAAAAATACATCTTTTAAAAAATCTATTCCTCAGTTGATGGGCATTTGGATTGTTTCCAAGATTTAGCTATTACAAATTGTGTTGCTATCAATATGGGTACACATATATCACTGTAGGATGATATTTTCGGTTCTTCTGGGAATATTCCCAGAAGTGGAAAAGCTGGGTCAAACAGGACCTCCAATCCCAGCTTTTTGAGGAAACTCCAGGCTGATTTCCACAGTGGTTGCACCAGTGCACTCCAACCAACAGGGCAGAAATTTTCCTTTTTCCCTACAGCCTCTCCAAATTTGTTATTGATGGGTTTCTTGATCCTGGCTATTCTTTCTGGAGTGAGATGGAATCTCAGTGTTGTTTTAATTTGCATTTCTCTAATGTCCAATGATGTTGGACATTTTTTCATGTATTTATTTGCATTTGTATTTCTTCATCTGAGAAGTGTATACTTATCTCAGATGGCCATTTTTGGATTGGGTCTTTGAATTTGGGAATCTGATTTTTTAAAAAACTGTTTACATGTTCTAGATAGAAGTCCTGTGTCTGAGGGACAGTTGACTAAGATTTCTTTTTCCCAATTCATCAGTTTTCTTTTAACTCTGTTGGAAATTTCTTTTGGCATGCAAAAAGTTTTTAGTAAGATGAGATCTAAGTTGTTGATTCTGGGAAATATTTCCTGTGCAATTTGATTTTTGTTCATGAATTCTCTGCCGGCCCCTATGTCTTCAAGATTTCTACCTACTTTGCATTCCAGCATATTTAGTGTTTCTATCCATTTTGATCCATTTTGACTTTAGTGCCTGGTGGTAGGCATGAGTCTACTTTTAGTTTTTGGCATGTAGAAAGCCAGTTTTTCCAGCAGCACTTATTAAAGAGGTTATCTTTCTTCCTGTGAATGTGTTTGGTCCCTTTGTCAAAGATAAGGTGGCTGAGTGTTTTTGTAGTTTTGGTTTTATCTTCTAATCTATTCTATTGATCTTTAGGTCTGTTTATATTCCATTACCATGCTGATTTTATCACAGTAGCTTTGTGGTATAACTTCAAGTCAGGGATTGCAATGCCTCCTGCCTTGCCTTTGTTGCCCAGAATTGCCTTTGCTATTCAAGGTCTTTCCTGGTTCCAGATGAATTTTAGGAATGATTTCCCTAGATCTGTGAGGTCTGTGAATGGTATTTTGATTGGAATTGCATTAAATCTGAATAACAATTTTGGGAGAATGGCCATTTTCACAATATTTATTCTTCCTATCCATGAACAAGGAATGTCTTCATTTTCTGAGATCCTATTAAATTTCTTTTTTCAGAGTACTGTAATTTTCACTGAATAGATCTTTTACTTCCTTAGATTGATTCCTATGGATTTCATTTTTTGGATGCTACTGTGAAGTGTGTGGGCCCTGCCTTCTGGTTGCAGGGTGGCTGCTTCCTCTGTATCTTCACAAAGTGGTAGGGGTGAGTAAGGTCTCTTTTATGAGAGTGCTAATGTTAGGCCTGAGGCCCTAATCACCTTGTGAAGGTTCCTCCTCCAAATACCATCACATTTAGAATTAGGTTACTAATTTAAAAAAGAAAAGAAAAGACTCAAATTCATGCAATATGGAATGAAAAAGGTGAAATCACTACTGACTCTGTGGAAATACAGATCATCAACAACTATTTTGAAAACCTATACTCTCATAGGTTCTATAACACAGAAGAAATGGATAGATTCCTAGAAACATGAACCACCAAAGCTGGATCAAGAAGATGTAAAACTGCTGAATAACTCAATTTCTATTAATGAAATTGAAAATGTAATCAAGTCCCTACCAGCAAAGAAGAGCCCAGGCCCAGACGGATTCACTGTGGAATTCTACAAGAAATACAAAGAAGACTTAATGCCAACACTCCTCAAACTATTTAATGAAATTGAAAGGGAAGCAATTTTACCTAAGTCATTCCTGGAAGCAAATATCACTTTAGTATCAAAACCTGAGAAAGACCCAACTAAAAAAGACAACAACAGGCCAATCTTCCTAATGAACATAGATGCAAAAATTCTCAGTAAAATATTGGCAAACAGGATTCAGCAAATCATCAAGAAGATTATACACCATGACCGAGTGGGATTCATCCCAGGCATGCAGGGATGGTTCAACATACATAATTCAATAAATGTAATCCACCATATCAATAGAACCAAAAGTAAGAATCACATGATCCTTTCTATAGATGCAGAAAAAAGCTTTTGATAAGATCCAACACCCATTCATGATAAGAACATTACAGAGAATTGGAATAGATGGTATCTACCTCAATATGAAAAAGGCCATCTATGACAAACCAACAACCAGTGTCATATTAAATGGCCCCAAACTGACAGCTTTACCTTAAAATCAGGCACAAGACAAGGATGTCCCTTATCACCGCTCCTATTCAACATAGTACTGGAAATACTAGCCAGAGCAATTAGACAAGAGAGAGAAACAAAAGGAATAAAGATAGGTAAAGAGGAAGCTAAATTATCATTATTTGCAGATGACATGATACTTTACATAGAAGATCCCCAAAACTCCATCAAAAGACTCCTAGATATAATAAATAAATTCAGTAATGTAGCTGGATACAAAGTCAACACTGAAAAATCAATAGCATTCCTATACACTAACAACAAAATCACCAAGAAATAAGAGAAGCCACACCCTTCACACTAGCATACAGAAAAATGAAATACTTAGGAATTAATCTAATGAAAGAAGTAAAAGAGCTATACAGGGAAAATTATAATACCCTGAAAAAAGAAATCAAAGAGGACCTCAGAAAATGGAAAGACATCTCTTGTTCATGGATAGGAAGAGTGAATATTGTGAAAATGGCCATTCTTGCAAAATTGTTATACAGATTCAATGCAACCCCAATGAAAATACCACTAATATACCTCATAGATCTAGAGCAATCACTCCTAAAATTCATCTAGAACCAGAAGAGACCTAGAATAGCAAAGGCAATTCTAAGCAGCAAAGCCAAGGCAGGAGGCATCACAATCCCTGACTTGAAGTTATACTACAAAGCTACCATAATAAAATCAACATGGTACTGGAATTAAAAACAGACCTGAAGATCAATGGAATAGACTAGAATATACAACCACAACTACGAATACACCCAATCACATTATCTTTGGTAAAGGGGCCAAACATGTTCACTGGAAGAACGATAGTCTCTGTAATAAATAGTGCTGGAAAAACTGTTTATCCATATGCTGAAAACTAAAACTAGACCCATGCCTATCACCATGTACTAAACTAAAATCTAAATGGATCAAAGATCTAAATATTAAAACAGAAACACTAAACCTGTTGGAAGACAAAGTAGATAGAAACCTTGAAGACATAGGGGTAGGCAGAAAGTTCATGAACAAGAACCAAACTGCATGGGAAATACTTCCCAGAATCAATAACTGGGATCATGTCTTATTAAAGAGTTTCCACATGTCAAAAGAAATCTCCATCAGAGTGAAAAGAAAACCCATAAACTGGGAAAAAAAATCTTAGTGAACTGTCCTTCAGACAAAGGACTTCTATCTAGAACTTATAAAGAATTAAAAAAAATCAGACCCCTGAAATTCAAAGACCCAATCCAAAAATGGGCATCCAAGATGAACACACAGTTCTCAGATGAAGAAATATGAATGCAACTAAATACATGAAAAAATGTTCATCATCTTTGCTCATTAGAAAAATGCAAATTAAAACCACACTGAGATTCCATCTCACTCCAGAGAGAATGACCAGGATCAACAAAACTACCAACAGCAAATGCTGGAGAGGCTATGGGGAAAAAGGAACTCTTCTGCACTGTTGGTGGGAGTGTAGACTGGGGCAACCACTGTGGAGGTCAGTCTTGAGATTCCTCAAAAAGCTAGGATTGGAAGTTGCATTTGACCCAGCTATTCCACTCCTAGGCATATTCCCAGAAGAACTGAAAACATCATACCACAGTGAGGTATGTGCACCCATGTTTATAGCGGCACAATTTGTAATAGCCATATCTTGGAAACAACCTAAGTGCCCATCAACTGAGGAATGGATAAAAAAATTGTGGTACTTTTATACAATAGGGTACTACTCAGCTATAAAGAATGATCACATTGAGATATTTATAAATAAATGGGTGCAACTTGAGACCATACTCATAAATACCATATAGTCTCCCTAGTGTAAGAAATGGTAACATAAGATTCTATGGTAATCATGGTTCCCCATTATATTGCTTTGAAATCTGTAATGTTTTCATTCATTGGTTGGAATGGTTTTATTCTGTTTTGTTTGACCTTAGTATGTGTGATGGTATGAACAGCTACTTTGAAGAAAACAAGACATTATGGCAGCCATTGCTTATTTAGTATCATCTTATTTTGAAGTCCTAACATACTTTTGTTCTTCTGTTACCATTGGTTTTATGCTGTGTCTTACTGGATTCTAATATGTATGATAGTATAAACAAATTTTTTATGGAAAATGAGATATTATAGGAGCCATTGTTCATCTTCTGTTATTTGGTTCAGAATGTCTTGTAATAGTTTCAGTCTCTTCAATGCTTTTATTCTATTTTGTTATGTTTGATATTATTGTGTGTGAAGCAATGCTCAACTATTTCAAAGAAAAAGATATGGTAACTACTGTTGATATCCAATTGTCTTGTTGTGAAGTGCTGTGTTGCTTGTATCATTCTGTTCTGATCTGCTTTGGTCTGTCTTCTTTTTTTTTATTCTCTGTAAAATAAAATAAAAAAAAAGAAAAAAAGAGAATTAGGTTGCAACATGTGAATTTGATGTGGTAACATAAACATTTAACCTATAGCACCTAGTTTAAATAGATATTTCTTCAATATGACAACAAAAGTATTATCTGTAAAAAAACAAAAGGAGATATTTGATTGCATCAAAATTCAAAATTTCTGTTCTTCAAAAGACTAAGAGTGCAAATAAAATCTGTAAACTGGGAGAAAATATTTGGAAAATATCTAATAAAGTTAATTTGAGAATACTAAAAAAATTATAAAAACTCAAAACTATGAAAGCAACCTAAACAAAAATTGAGAAATTTGAACTGATATTACTAAAACAGATATAGAGAAAGCAAATGAGAACATGACAAGATGCTCAATTGTGTTAGTCATTAGGGAAATGCAAATTAAAACTACAGTGAGATTGTACTATACCTCTGCTAGAATGACTAAAATGACTGAACACACATGTTCAAGAATATGAAGGTACTGAGTATCGCACAAACTGTTATTGGGAATGTAAAATGATACAAGTACTTATGAAAATACTCACATTTTATTTATTTATTTATTTATTTATTTTAAAAAAATGAAAGAGAAAGAGGGTAGAAATAATATAAAATTTCAAAACAAAAAGCAAAAACCAGTAAGAAATCACAAGGTGATAATTGCATATTTTCCTCTTAGAAGTAGTTGTTCAAGTTACATGAGTAAAACATACAAAGTAGACATTTAAACAGTGAGACTGCAACCAGTTCTGTTCATCTATCCAACAAAAAGTAATATGGTTATCAATCCTACACACTTAAACATACACGCAGTTATATCCTTTAGAATACTTTTTTTCTTCCCTTTTTTGTTTTACAATAACTATAATCAATTCTCATAAACTGTTTAGAAGTTCTACACTTGTATAAGTCTCTACATGTATACTTATCCTTTCTGTATTAGAGGGAAAAACAAATCAAAACAAGTCAACAATAAAAATTCCTAGAGAAACATGAAATGAAAAGGATATATAAAACCATAATACTAGGTGATCTATGGTTGTCATCATGATGTGTCCTGTTATTTTCAATAAAATTGTCTATATCATCAGGCAGGGTATAATGAAACATAGCAGTACATTGCACTATCAATAAAAACCAAATACTGGAGACATTATAGGACTTCAAAGGCAGTTAATAATCAAACCAGAATGGGTATCCTATTGAATCTTGTCATCTTCAGAGTAGTTGCCTCTACGCTCAGACTTGATACTCTCAAGCATACCAGATTCGAATAAAATCAGTCAAGATAAAGCAGTGATATAGCCAATCTTCTTTGCCTCTTCTCTGCTATGCTATTTTTCTATCATTGTTGTTTACTTTTCTCCTTCATTCCATGGTCTGCCCCTTTTATTGAGGCCTTTCTGCCATTGTTCCTGGAATCCTGGTGATTTTCTTCTCTCTCTCTAGAATGTCCTTCAGTATTTTTTGCAGGGTTGGATTGGTGGTCATGAACCCCCCCAGTTCCTCTTTGTCATGGATATATCTTGTCTCTCCATTAATTTTGAGAGAAAGTTTTGCAGGATACATCAGTCTGAGTTGGAGGTTATTTTCTTTCAGGGCTTAGAATATTTCACTCCAAGCTCTTTTTTTTTTTTTTTTTTGGTACCAGGTATCAAACTTACAACTGCATGCTTGCTAGGCAGGCACTTATACCACTAAGCTAAATCTCCAGCCCTCCAAGCTCTTCTTGATTTGATAGCTTGCATCAAGAAGTCTTCTGTGATTTTGATGAGTTTTCCTTTATAGGTAATCTGTTTCTTTTCTCTGACCACTTTTAATATTGTGTTCTTATGATGGATTTCTGGGATCCTGACTATTATATATCTGGGTGTAGATCTGTTTTGGTTGTAGCTGGCTGGAGTTCTGTATGCCTCATATATCTGAACATCACTTCCATTTCCTATGTTTGGGAAGTTTTCCTTGATTATTTCTGTGAATAACTTTTTAAAATTTCATTTGTATTTGTCCCTGCTTCTTTGTTCATGTTTTTTATTCTTAAGTTATAAATCCTCTTTTCATCTTCTAGCCTTTGTATTGTTCCTTCCTGGTTCCTTATTATTTTTAAGAGATCCTTCCTTTCACAATCATACATTGTAAATCTATCTTCAAGTTTTGAAAGTCTGTCTTTAGTTTCTGTCAAGAAGTTTTGCCAGCTTTCAATGGAATCCTTAATTTCCTGATATTCTCTTTGGATCTGTTTCATGTATTCTAGATTTTGTTTATATTCTTCATCAAAGGCTTCTCTCCTTTCCCTAGTCTCCTCCATCTGTGTCCTCCCAAGGAGTACCTAGCATTTCTTCTACTAATCTTCCCATATCCTGCTTCACCTGAGCCAGAATTTCAGATTCAAATTTGTCAATGAGGTCATGGAAGTATTTATTTATTTCCAACGATGCCATGTCTGACTTTGCATGTTTGCTGCCCTCAGTCTCCTCTGTATTTAGCTCTCATGGACTTATTTTCCCTGGGCTGGTGGTTGGAGGCTTTTTGTTGTTTCTCTGTCCTGTCATGTTACTGGTTTCTTTCAGACAGGTGAATGGTGGAGGTCTCAGGACCTTTTTGTATTGCTTACAGTTTTTCTGCAGTGTACTAGCTAGAGAAGTGCTGCTCTCTCCAGTTTGCTGTTGATCTGTGAGGTGCACACAGGGGCGATGTGGGCCAGCCCCTCCCCTCTAAAACAATCAACTAGTGAGTGTCTTCAGCATGTTAGTGTGTGCCCTGCGGACATCACAGTTTTGGGACAGCCTCATCCCTGGCCACTGGGTTCTGACCAGAGGCATGGCCCAGCCTAAGCAGATCCCACCAATCCACTTTGGGCCAGGAGCTGCCGACCAACACCACCTCAGTTGTTGATTCAAGCCTGTGCTGCCCAAATCCAATATGTCATCTAGCCATTCATCCCACTCTGGGGAATCCACTTCCCAGCACTCACCAAAGTCTGTGCAGCTCGGTTCACTGTCTCCACTCCCTGTTGCAGTGCCTTCTCCCTCTAATAGTCTCGAGTTCACCAAGTGAGTTATCTGACTCCAAGACGCACCCAGCACAGTGACCAGAGTGTGCCCAGCTCCAGCCTTCTGTCCATGCCTCTTCTTTTTACATTTTTTTCTTTTTCCTCAGTTTCTTCCTGGATCATGAGAACTCCCCCCTTTTCATCTGGTGTTCTCCATGGTGTCAGATTCTAGCATCTGAGTTGTTTTTCTCAGAGAGGCTATCATGCCACCTATCAGCCAGCCATCTTGGATCCTTTTCCAATTTCTTCATCATCACATCCCAGAAGAGATTCCCTCTGTTTCTTTGCCCATTGCAATGCTTGAGGGTGTCCAAGAATCTTTTGCAGCCATCAGTAAGAAGAGGTCACAGAAACTAGAGGTGCTCTCAGCTCTAGGATCTCATCACTGAACTCACAATGAGCTCTTCATGATCTAGTAGGATTCATCACAGCAATGCATGGATGGTCCATTCTCACAGCCACTCATCTTCAAGCCACAGTTCTCTTGTTTCTTTCCGCCATTTTCCAAGAAGCCACAGCTGTCTATCAAGGCCCATAACCTGAGTTCGCATTTTCTTTAAAAGTTAGATATATAGCAACTCTGAAGTATTAACCTATTTTTTTCCCTCATAGCCCTTATATATCTTCAATACAGTCATTTTTACATTTTTTTTGAGATGGGGTTTTGCTATGCAGTTCAGACTGGCTTTGAACTCAATTTGTAGCCTAGACTGGCCTCAAACTCGCAGTGATCCTCCTGCCTCAACCTCCTGAGTGCTGGAATTATAGACGTGTGCCACCGCACCTGGCTATTTAGTGGAGGTTCTTAAATAAGTGTGAACCCAATTGAGGAGAGGTATAGAGTGTCATATATGCCTTAAAATTGTATGCAGAAAATTTTCGTATGTTCCTTTTGCATTTTTTGGAGGTGACAGGATTTTTAACTTTCACTAGTTTTTCCAGGAGATCGGCAGTCTATAAAAAGTTGAGAAAAATAACTACCTGGAAAAATTAAATTTAGCATTATTTTTTGCTAGTATTACTACCTTTTGTTCACTAGGTGGTGCCGTTGCATCCATTTTCAAACAGCTTTAGTGGTATCAATTGAAAAAGAGGTTTAAATGGCACGTTCTAACTTTTCTGTTCACTTTTTATGCATTTGTTGACTTTTAATTTTAAGACAGCATTTGGCTAAGTTTCTCAGACTGGCCTCGAATTTGGAATCTTCCTGCCTAAGCCTCCTGAGTGGTTGGGCTTATAAGCATGTGCCACCACACCTGGCTCTAAATGGCATGTTCTGAGGATCATTTTAAGTATGGAAGGCATTTTAGAATCCATGTAGTTCCTTCTGTGTGTTTTACAGATGAGAATCCTAATTCCTAAAAAAGAAATTTGACTGAATATAGGTTTTTTTTTTTTTTTTGTATAGAGATGGGAAAGTGAGAGGAGAGAGAGTTGGATAATTTATTTCCTAGCTTCTTTGGCTGCTGGGTCACTGGTCAGATCAGCCACACCCTCACCCTCTGCAGAAGGTTCAGGCTCTCCTACACATGCCTATATGAGGTCGTCCATTCCTTTTGCCCCATCAGGTCTAGGAGCAGTTATAGTTTCCTGTTATTGCTAGTACTGGTGTTTCCATATTGGTTTTCCTTACTGTATCTGCTCCTTTTTAAACAATCCTTTCATTAAAATATCTTCACTCTCTGTTTTCAGTTAAGAAACGTGTTCAAGCAGACACTTCACTGGATTTTTATAGTCTGAAATTCATTGTAAGCTTTTATTTATGATGTTGAATTTAGGTGTGAATTTTCTTTTTTTCTTCTTTTTTTATTTTTAAAGAGGGTAAAATTAAACATAACAAAACAGAACAAAATGGATCATAAGATAACAATGTAAGAGACACAGATTTCAAAGCAAGACAACCGGAGATCTTCACTATCACATTGTCTCTTGTTTTCTTCCAAAAAAGCTGACCATATCTTCACATACAATGAATTCATGCAAAACAAAATAGTATAGAACTGATCAGAACAGGATGGTGAAGGCATTTTAGCTCTTCAAGATCAGACAATAAGGAAGTCAACAATGGCTGCCATAATGTCTCTCATTCTCTTCAAAATAGCTGTCCATGTGTTGAAATGAAATGAAACAAAACAGACTTAAGTCACTCTGAACAAAGAATAATAGTATTGCTGGATTTCACATCATGATGCTATGGAATCAGCACTGGGGACCTCAGTGTCTCTTTTTCTTCAAAGTAGCTATTCATTTCATTGTGCATTTTATTATTGATTCTCATAAGCTTTTTAGAAGTTCTACGCATGCATGAGTCTCTACATGTATATCTATCCTTTCTGTATTAGAGGGAAAAACAAAACATACAAAGACAAAACAAAACAAATTCCTAGAAAAACATGAAACAAAAGGACACATAAATAACAATAGCAAAGAGCCCAGAACAATATAGGCCTTAAAACAAGGTGGTCTGAGTATAACTAGGGTTGTTATTTTACATACTCATCTTCAAGAGTTCCTCAGATCACTATACAAAAATATACACAATTGTTCCAATCCTATAAATGTCAACTATTTTGTTCCAGGAACTTATAAAGTTTGTAGTGCAATCATCTTAGCTATCCTAAGTATGTTTATATAATTTTAGACATTTTTTCTTTTCCCTTCCTTTTTCTTTTTCCTTATTTCCCCTGAGATATTATTTTTTCCCCTTTAAGAAGATTCTTATCTTATCTTTCACTGTAATTATTGAGTTTTTGTATCTTATGTACTCTTACCATTTCTTACATTAGGGAGAATATATGGTATTTACAAATTTGAGTTTGATTTATTTCACTTGTGAATATGGTCTCGAGTTGCATCCATTTACTTATAAATATCTCAATGTGATCATTCTTTATAGCAGAGTACTACTCCGTTGTATAAAAGTACCACAATTTTTTTATCTATTCCTCAGTTGATGGGCATTTAGCTTGCTTCCAAGATATGGCTATTACAAATTGTGTTGCTATAAATATGGGTTCACATATATCACTGTAGTATGATATTTTCAGTTCTTCTGGGAATATGCCCTGAAGTGGGACACCTGGCTCAAATGGGACTTCCAATCCCAGCTTTTTGAAGAACCTCCAAACTGACCTCCACAGTGGTTGCCCCAGTCTACACTCCCACCAACAGTGCAGAAGAGTTCCTTTTTCCCTGCAGCCTCTCTAGCATTTGTTGTTGGTAGTTTTCTTTATCCTGGCCGGTCTTTCTGGAGTGAGATGGAACCTCAGTGTTGTTTTAATTTGCATTTCTCTAATGACCAATGATGCTGAGCATTTTTTCATGTGTGTATTTGCCATTTGTATTTCTTCATCTGAGAGCTGTGTATTCATCTCAGATGCCCATTTTTGGAATGGGTCTTTGAATTTTGGGGATCAGATTTTTAAAAAATTCTTTATTCTAGACAGAAGTCCTTTGTTCAGACAGTTCACTAAGATTTTTTCCCAATTTGTGGGTTTTCTTTTCACTATGCTAGAGATTTCTTTCAACATGCAAAAACTCTTTAATAGGACATGATCCCAGTTATTGATTCTGTGAAGTATTTCACATGCAGTTTGATTCTTGTTCATGAATTCTCTGCCTACCCCTATGTCTCCAAGATTTCTACCTACTTTGTCTTCCAACAGGTATAGTGTTTCTGTTTTAATGTTTAGATCTTTTGTCCATTTTGACTTTGGTGCCTGGTGGTAGGCATGAGTCTAGTCTTAGTTTTTGGCATATGGAGAGCCAATTTTTCCAGCACCATTTATTGAAGAGACTATCTTTCTTCTTGTGGACATGCTTGGCCTCTATATCAAAGATAAGGTGGCTGAGTGTATTTGTAGTTGTAGTTGTACCTTCTAATGTGTTCCATTGATCTTAAGGTCTGCTTTTATTCCAGTACCATGTTGATTTTATTACAGTAGCTTTGTAGTATAACTTCAAGTCAGGGATTGTGATGCTTCCTGCCTTTCCTTTGTTGCTTAGAATTGCCTTTGCTATTCTGGGTCTCTTCTGGTTCCAGATGAATTTTAGAAGTGATTTCTCTAGATCTGTGAGGTATGCTAGTGGTATTTTGATTGGGGTTGCATTAAATTTTATAACAATTTTTGGAGAATGGCCATTTTCACAATGTTTGTTTTTCCTAACCATGAACAAGGGAAGTCTTTCCATTTTCTGAGGTCCTCTTCAATTTCTTTTTTCAGGGTATTATAATTTTCACTGTATGGCTGTTTTGCTTTTTTTTTTTTTTACAATTAATTTCTAAGTATTTCATTTTGTTGGATGCTATTGTGAAGGGTGTGGCTTCTTTTATCTCTCTCAGTGATTTTGTTGTTAGTGTATAGGAATGCTATTGATTTTTGAGTGCTGACTTTGTATCCAGCTACATTACTGAATTTGTTTTTTATATCTAGGAGTCTTTCAATGGAGTTTTGGGGGTCTTCTATGTAGAGTATCATGTCATTTACAAATAATGATAATTTAGCTTCTTCTTTTCCTATCCTTACTCCTTTTATTTCTCTCTCTTGTCTAATTGCTCTGGCTAGTACTTTTAGTACTGTGTTGAATAGGAGTGGAGATAATGGACACCCTTGTCTTGTTCCTGATTTTAGGGTAAAGGCTTTCAGTTTTGGGCCATTTAATATGATGCTGGCTTTTGGTTTGTTGTAGATGGCCTTTATCATATTGCAGTAAAGACCATCTATTCCAATTCTCTGTAAGGTTCTTATCATGAATAAGTGTTGGACCTTATCAAAAGATTTTTCTGCATCTATAGAAATGATCATGTGGTTCTTATTTTTGGCTTTGTTTATATTGTGGATTACATTTATTGATTTGCTTATGTTGAACCATCCCTGAATTCCTGGGATGAATCCCACATGGTCATGGTGTATAACCTTCTTGATGATTTGCTGCATTCTGTTTGCCAAGATTTTATTGAGAATTTTTGTATGTATGTTCATTAGAAAGATTGGCCTATAGTTCTCTTTTTTGGTTGGGTCTGTCTCAGCTTTTGGTATTAGAGTGATGTTTACTTCCAGGAATGAGTTAGGGAGAATTGTCTCCCTTTCAATTTCACTGAAGAGTTTGAGGAGTGTCAGCATTAAATCTTCTTTGAATTTCTTGTAGAATTTGCAGTGAATCTATCTGGACCTGGGTTTTTCTTTGTTGGTAGGGATTTAAGTACATTTTCAATTTTGTTAATTGAAATTGTGTTTTTGAGCAGTTTTACATCTTGATCCAGCTTTGGTAATTCATGTTTTTCTAGGAATCTGTCCATTTCTTCTGTGTTATCAAGAATATGATAGTAAAGGTTTTTTAAATAGGTATTGATGATCTGTATTTCCACAGGGTCTGTAGTGATTTCACCCTTTCCATTCTTTATTGCATGAATTTGAGTTTTTTCTTTCCTTTTTTTAGTAAGGGGGACTAGAGGCCTATCACTTTTATTTATTCTTTCAAATAGCCAAATTTTTGATTCATTGAGTCTTTGTATTGTTTTCTTAGTCTTTATTGCATTAATTTCTGCTCTGACCTTTATAAGTTCCTCCCTTCTTTTGGCTTTTAGGCTTGACTTACTCTTCTTTTTCTAGATATTTGAGGTGTAGCATCAGATTGTTTATTTATGTTTGTTCTGTTTTCTTGATGTGGGAGTTCACTGCAATAAATTTTTCTCTAAGGACTGCTTTCATTGCATCCCACAGGTTCAAATAAGTTGTATTTGCATTTTTGTTTGCCTGCAAATATTGTTAATTTCTTCTTCAATTTCCTCTGTGACCCACTGATTGCTTAGGAGTGTATTATTCAATTTCTATGTATTTGTGGGGTTTTTGCAGTTTCTTTTGTCATTAATTTCTAGTTTTACAGTGCTATGATCTGATAACATGCATGGGATAATTTCAATTCTTTTGCATTTACTAACTATGTTCTGTGGGACAGTATATGGTCTATTTTAGAGAACATTCCATGTGCTGCTGAGAAGAATGTACATTCTGATGTTGTTGAGTGGAACACTCTGTACACATCTATCAAGTCCATTTGTTCACAGGTATGATTCTGTTCTTTCTTTGCAGATTTTTTGTCTAGTTTATCTATCCCTTTGTGTTAATGGCATGTTAATGTATCCTGCTATACTTGTGTTATTGCTTATTTGATTTTTCATTTCTGTTAATATTTGTTCTGTATAGCTGGGTGCTTCCAAATTTGGTGCATATATGTTTAAGATTATTATCTCTTCCTCTTGATGTTTCCCCCTAATTAGTATGTAGTGACCTTCTTTATCTCTTTGGATCATTCTTTGTTTGAAGTTCACATTATCTGAAAACAGAAGACCTACCCCTGCTTTTTTTTTGGATCCTGTTGCATGGAGATTTCTTTTTCATCCTTTGACTTTCAGTCTATGAGCTTCCTTTTTGATTAGATGAGTTTCCATCCAGCATATGGCTGGATGTTGTTTCTTGATCCATTCTGCCAGTCTGTTTCTTTAAATTGGTGAATTGAGGCCACTTATATTAATGGTTATAACCGATATATATTGGTTTATTTTTCATGTTATCTTTCTGCTGTTGATTTTTTACCTTTGTAGTCTGTTTAATTGTTTTCCTTGTTTAGTGGTTTTTTCCAGTATCTGTCTAGAATGTCTTTCAGTATTCTTTACAGGGTTGGTTTGGTGGTCATGAAGTTCTTCAGCTGTTCTTTGTCATGGAAGTATCTTATTTCTCCATCCATTCTGAAGGACAGTTTTGCAAGGTACATCATTCTGGTTGGAAGTCATTTTCCTTTAGGATCTGAAATACTTCGCTCCATGCTCTTCTTGACTTCATTGTTTGTGTTGAGAAGTTTGCTGTGATTGTGATAGGCTTTCCTTTATAGGTGATCTGTCTCTTTTCTCTAGCAGCTTAATATTCTGTTTTTATGTTGGATTTCTGGGATGTTGATTAATATATGTCTGGCCATAGTTTTATTTTGGTTGTGGCTATTTGGAATTCTATATGCTTCACTGATTTGTGTGTCAGTTTCCATTCTCATGTTTGGCAAATTTTCAGCTATTACTTTTGTAAATAGCCTCTTGATATTGTTTGTGTTGTCATCTTCCTTTTCATTTATACCTATTAATCTTATGTTATTTTTCTTTGCATCATCTTGCAGTTGTTGAATTGTTATTTCCTGATTCCTTGTGATTTTTAAAAGATCTTTCCTTTCCTGTTCACTAGCTGCAATCATGTCTTCAAGGTCTGAAATTCTATTTTCACTTTCATTGAGGCAGTTTTGCCAACTTTCAATGGAATTTTTGATTTCCTGTATATCTTTTTTGAATCTGCTTCATGCATTCTGTTTGTTTCTTATATTCTTCATTTAGAGTTTCTTTTTGCATTGTTCCTCTAATTTTTTTAACTATGTCTTCTTTAGATGCGTTCAGCATTTCTTTCATTATGTTTATGATTTCTTCTTTTACCTGGGAGACTATTTCTGATTTGAGTTCTTCTATAATTTCCTGGAGTTGTTTCTTTACTTCAGTTGATACCATTTCAGGAATTTCAGGTGTATGGGTTATATTTTCTTCTGTGTCCATGTCTTCTAGGCTTGCTTCAGTTTGGGCTGGAAGTTTAAGATTGCAGTTTGCTCTTTCATTTTGTCATTTTCCTATATTTCTGGATTTTGAGCAATGTTTCAAGGCTTCCCCCATGTGCTGAGAATCACCTGGCTCACTTTTGGCTCCTGGGGCAGGCAGCAGACAACAACTAGATGCTTGGAGTTCACTGAGTGTGGGCCAGTTAGGCCCATGGGGACTCCCATGTGACCTCCTGTGATTTCAGATTCAGGGCATGGTCTTACCACCTGGGAATGATGTTCCAAGGCTTCTCTGTGTTCTGGGTTTCAACCTGTGCATGTTCTGGGCATGGGACTCAATTCAGACCCCTGCCAGTTGCTTGGAGTTCACTGGGCATGGCCTAGGTGTGAATTTTCAAACTGGAACATTAATGGTCAGTTTTATTGTATTTAGATTGAAAATATTGGGGAAAGAAGACAAGATGGCCAATCAGTGAGCAACAAAATACAGAGTATCCTGGGAGAAACAACTCATATGTCAGAATAAAACACCCTGGAGAGACCCAGACAGAGGGAGATGGATCCTCTTGACACAGGAAGAAATTGAAACATAAAAAAGCTCATCAAATACATTGGGACTACAACTGGAACAGCTAAAAACACAGTGTTTTTACTGTGACCCACCAAGTTTGCACTGGCCTGAATTTGCACCAGCTTGAATCCACCACGGCCGGCAGAGCCACTCAAACTTGTTCCTGCTGCCACTCATGGGAAGCACAGCAGCGGTGAGGTCGGGGGTTGGTAAGCCCAATGGAGAGTGGAGCCGGCAAAGGGACCTTCATTAATCCATGGTCAGTGATGGGATTGGGACCCCCCCCCACGGGATGGGCATGATCAAATGGGCGACATGTTGGAATCTGGCAGGAGGAGCCTGAACTGGGAGCAACAGTGACTTCAGTTGGTTCCTCCCTCCCCAAAGCAGATTCATGGGATTTGCTTGGACTGGGCTGTGCCCCTGGCCAGGACCCAATGAGCCATCCCAAATCAATTCCCTGTGCCTAGCAAGCACTAACCTGGGGAAGGTCTCTGCAGTTTGGTTGGTTCAGTGGGGGAGGGCAGGCATAGACAGCCACTGCTTGCATCTCAGTGACAAGAACAGTTAGGAGAGGGTGGAGGTCCCTCGCCAGCATGCTTTGGAGGAAACGTGGCCAACAGGGAAGGGGGCTGTGACCTGCACTGTAACCTATGTGGAGGAAGCCAGAACCATGACAGGAGAGAGAGGCAGGAAGAGGCCTCCAGCCCAGAACCCTGAGAACCCTGATCCTGGAGAGGGAAAAACAAGGGCAACTGAGGGCAGCAAACATGCAACAGCAGACATGGCTTCAATGGACATTAAGAGATATCTTCGGGACCTTATAGACGAGCTCAAAACTGAAATATTAAATCAGGTAAAGCAGGATATGAGTAGAGTAATAAGAGAAATGCTCTCAGGGAGCATCTCTCAGGAAGATACAGATGGAAGAAGGGAGGAACACAAAAAAAGGAGAGAAACATTTGATAAAGAATATAAAGAAAATATAGAATACATGAAGCAGATTCAAAGACACTACCAGGAAATTAAAAACTACATTGAAAGCTGGCAAAATGCCTTAAAAGAAACTGAGGATAGACTATCAAAACTTGAAGACAAGTTGGCAGTGTGTGATCATGAAAGGAAAGATCTCTTAAAAATAACAAGGAAACAGGCAGTAACAATACAAAGGCTAGAAGATGACAAGAGAATCTACAATTTAAGAATAAGAAATGTGAATGAAGAAGCAGGAATACATACAGGTGAATTACAAAGGCTATTCATGGAAATAATTAAGGAAAACTTCCCAAGCATGGGAAAAGAAAATGACATT
>PVLA01004745.1:0-44986 GCA_004027455.1 Hydrochoerus hydrochaeris
ACTGTCCTCACAGGGCCTGCCATACTCTTATAAAGTGATAAGGGAGGAGATGTAGGGAGCTGCGTGATAGCTTAACAGCTGCTGTTCCATCTCTCCCTCCTGTGGGCATCCGGTGCTTCTGCTTACATTTCCCAAGCTAATTAAGTAACAAGATTAAAGTGTAACAAAGGTGAAAAAAGTTAATTAACACATATTGTTTAAGATTATCCCTGCCTGGCCCTAAGCCTGGGACGCAGCCAAACTTCTGGGCCAGCGGGTCAGCGGCAGCAAGCAAACAGAACATATTTATTGAGAGAAAGAAAGCTGTCTGAAGAGAGACAGAGGGGGTCCCACGCGGGTTGCCCAAGTCTCTGTCTTTTTCAGGGACTTTTATAGAGTAAAACCATGGGTCCAAGGTGGGGGAAGAGTGGGAACTCACAAGGCAGATGGGCATAAGGTGGAACCTAATTATAGTTAGCCAATAAGATCAATAGTTTAGTTAAAATTGATTGCACTAGGGACAAATGGGAAAGCAAGTCATGTAGGAAGCAGGCATTCTTGGAGCTATGACCTTTCCCCTAGTGGGATGGGATAGTGACTGCAGGGTGAGTGGGAACTAATTAGAATATCTGTCTTTAGGTTTTAGATGCATTTGTTTGATCCTTTGTCTTGAGGCCTGGTCCACAGCAGGAGGTGTCTGTCTCCCACACAGTTGCCAGGTGTCTGCACTGGCTCCATTGAAGACCTAGCCCTCCATTGAAGACCTAGCCCTGTCTCACTGCCTCTAGTATTTCTGACTAACTCAGCTGCCTGCAACAATTTGTTTGAGGCACCTACCTCTTACCACTTTATCAGAAGTATCATCTAGAAGGATATTTTATACAATGCATGTGCCTTCATTTCCTTCTTCACCAGCTGAAATAGTGGCCAGGTCATTGGCAGGAATGTTTGAACTGCCAGGCATATGAAATAATGTTTTTCTCTCACTTTTGTAATTCAATGGCATTTTCAGCCATTTCCCTTAATTTTATGCAGGTGACCTTTTTTTCTTGCTTTTTCCTGTTAGTTAAAAGTACTTGGATACTCTGTAGCAGAACAGTTGACCATGCAGATAAATGAATACATTTGGGAAAATTATGAATTTTAAAGCTCTAATAATTATTTTAGTTATAGTGTTACATAATATTGTATCCATCTCAGGTTCTTTGTTCTGACTCTTGAATCTTAATATATTTGGAATAATTTTGGAAGGTAGAAAGCTTGTAGGAACAAATAGCTTTTTAAATGCAAGATATATCTGAAAAGATTAACCTTTACTGCTCAACACTTATTACTTAACTTTCATAAGTGCTTTGCCAAATTGTTGTTATGCTGTTAAAAAATGTTTACCATAAACTGGGATAATAATGCATGGCTGAAATCCTAGCCCTTAGGGTGGCTTAGGCAGCAGGATTACAAGTTGGAGCCCAGTTTCAGCAATTTAATGAGACCCTGTCTTAACTGTAGTGCACCTCAATAATCTTGATTAATTGATGCACATCTGAATTAATTGAGAGTCTAATTTCAGCAATATGTTTATTTTTAGATAGTTGAGATAGATGATAGAGATGGATGAATGGGTACATGAATGAATGGACTGGGGCTGTAGTTCACCGGTATTTTTAGATTCCATCTCTGTATTAAAAAATCTAGAAGTTCTTGACTATATGGATAAATTAAAAGCAAGCAATTTGTTCCAATATTATTTTTAATGCTTATGAATGTTATTTTTCATTTCTGTAGGACAGGGTGGAGCCCTGATTGATAGAGGAGATAATACCTATGGAGGAAAGTGGGTCATAAATCCTAGTGGTGGATTGATTTCCAAGGGACACCCACTGGGAGCTACAGGTAACACTATTCATATATTTCATATTTTGTCATTTTTGCCGTAAGTATGGGGTAGTCCTTGCTTTGAATGTGAGTTTGTATTGTCAAAATTCATTAGCTGGCACTTTTTAAAAATCATTACATATTTGTAGTATGTAGTAATTACATTTATCATGAAAAGTTGGTACATGTACATAACACATCTTAATTTTTTTAGGCCCCTTTCTCCTCCTTTCCCTCCTGGCTGTATTTTCCCTTACCCTTTCCTCCTCCATCTCTCCATCTTGCTCTCTCTCTCTTCTGTTTTATTTTGCTGTTTATATTTTGGGTTTCTTAGATAAGACATATGCAATATTTAAGCTTGTAGGTCTGATTTTTTTTAATTTTTAAATTTTATTTAAAGAGAAAAAAAAAAGCAAAACAGAAAAGGGTAGAAACAATACAGACTCTCAGAAAAAAAAGCAGTAAAAAATCACTAGTTGATAAATTACATACTATCTTCTTAGACCTAGTTGTTAAAGTTACAAAATTAAAGCATACAAAGTGTACATTCAAACAGTGAGACTGCAAAGAAGTTCAGTGATCCAGTAACAACTTAACAACATGGTTATCAATCCTACACACTTAAACATACATGCAGCTATATCCTCTAGAGCACTTTCTTTTCTTCTTTTTACTTTTAAAGTCCATTATCTGCTTAGTTATATCCTGTTTCAGGTTGCACAGTACCTTACTGACTTGTTTTGTTGTTGTTGTATACTTTTAATTACCTTATATAATTCTGTTGCCTTGTTTTTGAGTTTCTCCTCATCCATGATCCATGGATCAGCTTTGATGGAGTTGGGAGATTTTTGGAGGTATTTTGTTACTTTCTTATCTCCTTTTTTTTTTTTTTTTTTTGAAGGTAGCTAAATATAGCAGAACAAGACAGAACAAACCCATGCCACTGCACTGCAATAAAACTACCACAGAACCTCAGAGCAGGTCACCAGGACACAAGTAATGGGCTCAATAGTACAGCCCATTTTGTTCACATTAGCTGTTCTTTCAATCAAATAGAGGAAAAGGGAAATATCAAACTTTTAAAAAACAGAATATTGAATAAAGCAGTACCATTAATCAAAAACTGAGCAAAACATTGATAAAAATATTTGCCTTCAAAGAGATGATAGAAGGAAATCCCCCTTACTTGCCATGCTGTATACATTCATCCTCCAAAAAGATACTCAGACCACCGGTGCCTACTTGCTAACAGGGGTGGGGTGGGGGGATGGATGGATGGATCAATGTCTGATTCTTAGCCTGTGCGCAGGGCCCTAGCTGCTTACCAGGCCGGCCAGCAGGCCGCCTTATCTCCCAGTGCCCAAAGTTCCAACATGATGCAGAGCTTAGGAGTCGCTGATAGTTCTTGCCCTGGTGTGCCAGTGGTTTGCCAGGCCACCAGCTGCTCACCAGGGCGGCGAGTAGGCCGCCTGTTCTCCAGCACCCAAAGTTCCAGCATGATGCAGAGTTCAGTAATCCCTGATTTGTTTCCCTTAGCATTAAAGTCTCAAGGTGTATCTATTTTCCTACAAATTACTCAAGTTTATGCTTGTTTATGCTGAGTACTACTCTGTTGTATGTAAATATCACATTTTATCTATCCATTCTTCTGTTGATAGGTGCATAGGCTGCTTCCAAGGTTTAGCTATTGTGCATTATGCTGCTATAAACGTGGGTAAGCATGTGTCACTGTAAAGGATGAATTTAACTTTTATTTTGGCGGTCTTTTTTTTGAGTTCTTTATATATTTTAGATATTGATCTTCTGTCTGAAGAACAGATGGCAAAATTGTCTTCCCATTTTGTAGGTTGTTTCTTCTCTGTTAGTTTCTTTGCTGTGTAGAAGCTTTCAATTTGATATAATCCCATTTTGATTCTGGGTGTTAATCTCTTGTTCAATTAGGATTCTGCTTAGAAAGTTCTTGCCTGTGTCTCCAAGAGTTGTATCTATTTGGAGTTGGAAATGGTGTCACACACTTGTAATCCCAGGACTTGGGGGCTGAGGCAGCAGTATTATTAGGAGTTTGTCTTGGTTACTTTTCTCTCATTGCTGAAACAAAACAACTAACACCCAAAATTAAGGAAGAAAAGATTTATTTAGTTCGCAGTTTGTGGAGGTTTCAGCTGGAAATCAGCTAGGTCCAAGCCAGGGTGGCATCATGAGAGGCAATAGTGCAAGGTGGCAGAAGTCTGCAAAAGTAACAAGAGCAAAAAATAAAAAGGAGTGAGAGGACAAGCTTCTTTTCCTCCCTTATATTAATAGTATGCAGGCTCCCCGCCCTTGGGTGGGTGTAGCACTCACACCATCTCCATACCCTCTTGCACAGGCTCAGGATGTTTACAAAGTGACCCCCCCCACTAAGTCACTTAGTTAAATATCTAAACTTTTCAAGCTGACACAATGAACAACACCCTAGAGCCCTAAGGGCATGTCCTCTATGCACTAGGATGTTGAACTGCTGAGTTACTTATTTAAGCTTCTGGACTTTTTATGTTGACACAGTGTTTCAACTATAACAGTCCACCCCTTGTCATCTTGATAACCAGATACATTTCTTTAAACTAGTTTCCAGATACAAAGATGTGCTTATTCTTGGTGACCTTTTTTTTTCTTTTTGGTACCAGGAATTGAACTCATGACCTCATATTTGCCAGGCAGGCGCTTGTACCACTAAGCTAAATCCTGGCCCCAAGCAATGCTTATTCTTATCATTTCACAACTTGAATGTATAACAAAGGTTTAACAATCCTTAAGAACCAGTATAATGTTGATCAACATTATATTATGTTGGAACCATAACATTCCATCCCTGGCCCCCACAAAGACTCATGTACATTTATTTATGCAAAAGGCATTTAGTCTATCTCTAAGAGTTGCCACAGTCCTAACAGTTTCATCATTGTTGAAAAGTTCAAGTCCCAAATCTCCTCCAAGTTGAAAGGCAAACTAAGAGTTTCTTAGCATGAGCTCCTATACAAATGAAAAGTTAAACACTTCTAATATTCAATGGCACAAAATAAGCATTTTTATTCTAAAAGTTACAAACAAGGGAATACAAAGGACTGAGGCCAAAGCAAGTCCAGAATCCATCAGGGCAACCATTAAGTCCTGAAGTTCCATGCACAGTATTTGAGGCAATCTGTGGCAAGTTGTGCTATCCAAAGGGCTTGTGTGGTTCCATCTACTGCACTTCTGGTGGTTATAACTCTCACGGCTTGTCTCTTAGGCTTTCTTTACTCTCTCCTTGCAGCTTTACTTAGATGATCCACACTACTGGCTTTTCTAAACTCCTGGGGTCTCTGTTGTACATTTGGCTTCACCCTCACAACTTTGAACACTGCCCTCTCAGGGGCATGCTGTCTTCTGAAATCAAGGTGGAAGCCTTCTTAACTCTGTAACTCTTGCATTCTGCATGCACCTAAAACCAGCACCACATGGATGATGCCAAGGTCTGCTGCCAGCTGGAGCAGTAGTCAGGCTTTCCTCTCTTTTGGCTATAGGGGTTGAGTGCCTGGATTGCTGGGCACCCTGAATTTGATTCTGAGGAATAGATTTTCTGTGGTACCACCATTCTGAACAAAGTTCAAGGCCAGCCTGGGCTATGTAGTGACTCTAATGTCAGCCTGAATTACATAGCAAGAGTCCTTGCCATGACTCAAAAACCTTAAAAAAAAAAAAAAAAAGTTGTATCTGTTTTATATTCCACCAGATTGTTTCTGTTTTACAGTTTAGTTCTTTGATTCATTTTGATTTTTTAAATTTTCCTTTAACTATGGTATATTTCAATAATCTTGATTAATTGATGCAAATTTGAATTGAGAGTCTTAATCAATATTTTTTATTATTTTTAGATAGCTACATAACTAATAGTATGTCTCCAACAATCTTGCTAGATCTGCTAGATAAGAATAATTTCAAATGAGCACATTATATGTTGTTGTATGCATGTGTAGCATTCCATGGACATTGTTTTCCTTTGAAACTACTGGGCTAGGAATTATGAAATTAAGAATTTTACTACACCTCTGTTGCTGACTGGCCATGTGATTGTTTATTAGTTTTAAATTAATTAATTTGACTTAATTCTTTAATCATACAATAATAAACTTATAAAATGCTCTTTCTTTCTTTCTTTCTTTCTTTCTTTCTTTCTTTCTTTCTTTCTATCTATTTTTGGTCTTTTTGAGACAGGGTCTCACTATGCAGTTCAGGCTGGTCTTGGGCTCACTTTGCAACAATCCTCCTGCCTGAATCTCCCAAGTGTTGGGATTACAAGCATGCACCACTGCACCTGGCTTAAATGCAATTTCTAAAATAACTTTAAGCACCAAAATTCTGTGATTTATTTTTAGAAGACAAATGGTTCTTGTGTTCTTTCCTTATTGTCTTATTGCTTGTTTAAATTAGTAAAATTTTATAATTTCTTCATAGATCCAAAATGGAAGAGTTAGAATTAATAATGTTTTTATTACAGCAGCTAATCTTAGTTTATTTATGCCATTCAAATTTAGTAAGCTCTTAACCAAGTAGAAAAGATTGATGGAGACCAGGAAAAGAAGACAGACAGGTAGAGTTATGCCCACCCACAGTTGCAATATGATGTGCCATCTTACCATTTGTTTTATTTTTTGCTTCATCTCCTCAGTTTTTTCTTTCACTTTCTTTAAGCTATTTAAAAATTTAACAGGGTACTTTTTAGTATTTTCCCCTTCCTTCCTTCCTTCCTTCCTTCCTTCCTTCCTTCCTTCCTTCCTTCCTATCTTTCTCTTTCTTCCTTCCTTCCGTCTATAATTTTTTGAGAAAAGGTCTTGCTGTGTAGTGCAAGTAGGCGTTGGACTCAGTATGTATCCCAGGCTGACCTTGAGCCCACAGCAATCTTTCTACCTCAGCCTCCCGAGTTCTGGGGTTATAGGCATGCACCACCACTCCCAGCCTCTCCTCTTTTAAACTACTACTTTAAAAATTTTTTTAATGACTGCTCAACAGGATGCAGTATGCATTGTTAACTTACCAGTGTCCTTTCAAATACTGTCACACCACTTCACAGATAATGCAGGACTTTATATTTCTGTTCACTCCTTCTATTATTTGTATTATTGTTGTCATACATTTACTTCCATATAAATCTCACAGTGTAAGATTACTGATTTTAAACAATCTAATATTTTGAAAGAAATTTTAAAATGAGGGAGATGAAAGTGTTACAAATAGGAGTGGCAAAGTAACAATATTAGAAAATTCTCTTCTTTATAAAAGTGCCAACTCTTGCAGCAATTATCAAGATCAGCTGCTTTCATAACTTTGGAAATTATCCAATGATTTATTACCACAATCTGCAAAAGAGCCCCAAATCTGTAAATACAGCAAGTTTTGTGTTTAGCTTGTCTTAATTTCACGGCTTCATGGGGACCTAAACACTCAATCATGGCAGTCTAGATGGCTCAGAAAGGTCCAAATCGACTTGCAGGTTTTTCAAAGTCCCATCTTCAGAGAACTATCATTATTTGTCTCCCTGGCAGTTTCCTGGTACACTCAACTTGAAAAGTTTATCTTTATTAATCCGACTGAAAAGTCAGCACAAAAAGTGTTTCTCCCAGTCAGCAATAGCTCTTTAACTGTGCAGCTACCTGTGGTGTCAGCTAGGGCTGATAACAAACTAACTAAAGGACTTAAAAGGAAAAGCTGGAGAATGAGATGTCCACAGGGGCTTTGAAGAGATCTGACACATTCTAGGGAATCTAGAAGGCCAAGTACATATGTAATGCTGTGCACACGGGCAGGGCTGTGTGCATGCCAGAAGAGACCTCACCTCTAACTAACCTTGGGCTCTGCACAGGCAGAAGGTAAGGCAAAGGTGGTACACTGCATGGTGGGTTTGATCCTAACATGCACATGGTCATAGAACCTCAGCAAACACCAGACTTTTAGTTCCAGGTATTTGAGGAAATCTCCACCCAGACAATAACTGCTTACTAAGTTAACCAAGAAGAAAATTCCAAAATAGACATATGTGTTAATATGTGGCAAAAAATACAGTGGTCTTTTGTGGTCATATGTGACAAAGAATAGAGACTTTACAGAATTACTTTGAAAAAGTCACTAAACAGTAACAGGAACAAATTATAGAAAGGGGAGATAATCTGATTGATTTGTAGAACAGCCACAGTATATTTCTTTAAATGTCCAATTTGCAATAAAAACTATGAGATTTGCAAAGAAACAGTGGCCTGTACACAAGGGGAAAAAGCAGTCAATAGCAACTATCCTTTCCTTCCTGAAGAAGTCACAATATTGGATTACTAGATGAAGACTTCAGCTATTGCTAGCATAGTTAATGAACAAAAAGGAACTATATATAAAGAACCGAAGGAAAATATGTAAATGTTTTACCAAAGTAGGGAATGCTAGTACAGAGATAGAAATTACAGAAAAGAACCAAATAGAAATTATAGAGTTGAAATCCAGCACAAAGATCAAGAATAAACACATAAGTTTTAGTGGCCACGAAAAGTAAAGATGTAGGGAGAAAAAAGAGCCACTTAAAAATAATGAGAAGAACGGCTCAGTTAGCCTACTGAGAAGTGCACTTGAAAAGAGGCCAGAAATGTTACAGAGTGAAAGACTCCTTTGAATTTGGCAGTTACAAAGTCATTGTGAATCCTGCAGCAGTTATGTTTTTCATGGAACACATGGGATTCAGGAAGAATTAGAGAACAGAAAATGTCAGTAATAGTGCAACTACACTTTTGGCAACGCAGGCTATGGATGGAAAGAGCTGTAAGGGGTGATCTACCCAAATTTAGGTATGTGTTCTGTGTGAAGTTTTGGATTTGATCCTAAGTTCTTCAGATCTTTTCTGTATATAGCTTAGTTTACTAATCCTAGTTTCCTTATGTGTAAGATGGGAATAAAATGTAGTCCTTCTTACCTAAGGCTATTCTGTGGATTGAACATAGAAATGTATGTATGGATTACCAGAGTACCCCAAAGACAGAAGGAACATAGTAATTCCTGGTATTCTTTTCTATCATTTCTACAAAAGGAAGTCCTAATGGATCACTTAACTAGTTTTTGGTTTTGTTTTGTTTTGTTTTTTGGCCAGCAGTAATACTATTGCTTGTATCATAGCATGGAAAGTAATTTATAACTATTTCAGGAAAAGAACACTGTTTATATAGAAAATATTTTTCTTTGTATGATGATAGCCACACGGCATCATCTGATCTCTGTGTAAATGTTGTGCCCAATGCTACACAAATGTTATTTTAAAACTTTTTCCCTTTGGTAAGTAGACTAACTTGGTTTCTTAACCTAAAAAAGAATCAAGACATAGTTTGGTGTTGATTCTTGTTGCTAGTAGAACATAGAAAAATCAAAGTGATAATAAATATTTCTGTGGCATGGTGACTAAAGCCTTAAAAAGTCATGGGGCGTGTGTGACTGTGCTCTCAGTTCTGCTTCAGCCAGATCCTTATTTACTGCAGAGGAGATCTGTGTTTCATCAGGAGCTGAGTGTGGCATTTAGTTAGTCGTTTTTATTGACACAGAATTTTTTTCTCCTCTGAAACAGCATGTTTTTGTCATAGTGCTTTGTGAAATGATGTGCCATTTTGAGATATTTTTGTCCTATTCATTAAAATACTCTGAAATAATACTATAAAGTAACAATACAATTTTCATATCCATATCTTTTCTTAAATCTGAGGTACAGTTTTCAACAATAAGATATGTACTTCTCACAAAAAAATTGTGCCTACATATTTGTAGCACTGTTATTCCAAACAACTAAGAAGTGGAAATAGCCTAGGTCTGTCATCAACTAATGAGTAGACCAACAGAATGTAGTATGTTCATACTGTGGAATAGTCTTCAGCCAGAAAAGGCATGAAATACTGATTCCTGCTACAACATAGGTGAATCTTGAAAACATTTTGCTGAGTTAAAGAAAGCAGTCACAACAGATCATATATTTTATGTTTTCATCTTACAATGTCCAGAATAGGCAAATTCAGAGAGATGGAGAGATTTGTGATTTCTTAGGACTGAAGGACATACAAAGGTACTAGGAGAGGAAATGGAATTCCATTCTGAGGTGATGAAAATATCCTAAAATTGATTGGTGATACTTGTACATACCTGTGAACATACTAAAAACCATTGAATTGCAGATTTGAAATACATAATTTGTTTTGACAGTTGTATACATGCAGCTAACTACAGCCAAAACTAGATGTAGCACACTTCCATCACTACAGAAACTTCCAACCTGTTTCTATTAATCTTCTCGGGTTTTTTGTTTGTTTGCTTGTTTTTGTACTAGGCATGGAACTCATGACCTGGCACTTACCAGGCAGGCACTTGTGCCATGGAGCTAAACCCCCAGCCCTTAATCTTCTGTTTTCCTCAAATATTCCCCTCTCACTTTCCACCACTACCAGTATAAAACTTTTTGACTAATGTCACTATAGATTAGTTTTGCTGATCCTAGAACTTCATATAAGTGGAACTGTTCAATGAGTATAGGTAATGGAATTATATGGTGAGTATGTGGTACTCTTAAATGTGACTTCTTTCACTTAGCATAATGTAAGTTTCATTCAAGTTTTTCTCATATCAGTGCTTTGTTCTTTTTCTTGCCAAGTATTTCTTGTAGTATTCCACTATTGAAATATAGCAGTTTATCCATTCTTTTGTTGATAAGTGTTTTGTTTCCTAATAAACTGTTATGAATGAAACTACTATAAATATTTTTGCACAAGCCCTTGCTGAAATGACTTTATTTTTCTTAGATTAATAGCTAAGAGTAGAATTGCTAGGTCATAGGACATATATATGTTTAATTTTATAAGAAACAGTTCTCCAAAGGGTTGTCATAATGCTTTTTAATACTATAGCTAGATGATAAATTTTTAATATTTAGCACTTTTTTCTTTTTTGTAATTGTAAAGATAATAAAATCAAGCAACATCAAACAGAATAAAGCCAATCAAAACAAAACAGTGTAAGTGAAACAGGACTTTGAAACAAAATAATAGAAAATCGACAATGGTTACCATAATGCCTCTTATCCTCAAAATCTTCAGACATAGTAAAAATCAAACAGAACAGAATAAACCAATAAAAACAAAACACTGAATGCAATAAAGGACTTTAAGACAATAGTAAATCCAAAAATATTTGGATTACCATAATATGTCTTATCATCTTTGACATAGCTGTCCATGTCATAGATATAAGAAAATCAAACAACACAAAATAGAATAAAATCCAACCAAACAAAAAAATGAAAATGATACAGGACCTCAAAACAAAATAATAGGGAATCAACAGTGGCTACCACCTTCAGAAGATCTCCCATACGTGTTATATTGCATATTGTTATCCTCTGAACAGATGATCAGACTACCAACTTTAGTCCAGCAAAGTCAGTGAAACACTAAATACTACAAGCATTATGTTGTATTTTACCTCAGTAGCTATCATCGCAACCTGTGTTTCTCCAAATCAGCTGGTCGCTTATCAGGTGGGGAGGGGCAGACCTTGGCTCTTCTTGTCTCCCAGCCTGTGCACCAGAAGGGGCTGGTGTCTGGTTCTCCCCACAGTGGCTCCCTTATGACACTGACTCACAGGGGCAGCTTGATCTTTTATTGGCTTCTTGTTCTTCTCCCCTGCAGTCCACAAATGGCGCTGACTCATAGGGATGAGCTGGCATCTGGTTCTCCCCACAGTGGCCCACACTTGGCACTGTCTTGCAGGGAGGGCTTGGCCTCCTGTTGGCACTTTCTTTTCTTGTTAACCTTTGGTTTTATTTCTCAGTCAATCCATATTAATGTTTCTTACAAATTATTACACTGCTACAAATACATACATGTTTATAACCTTTCTGGATATGTGTGTGTATTTATCACATTGTAAGCTACTTTTTCCACTTATATCTTAAAATTTTTCTGTACAGATATTCTTTATTCTTTTTAATACCTTTATAGCATTCTAATTTAAAGAAATTTACCTAGTCATTCACTTATCTATAAACATGTATGATGTGTTATTTGTTATTTCAATGATGTTTCAATAAGCATCCCTGTATCTTTCTATACATTTACAAATATATTTATAGAATTAATTCTAAACAGTGGATTAACTGCATCATTTGATGGCATGTGCTATATTTAAAAACTGGTAGAGATTGCTGAATTGTGTTTAGAGAAGATTGTAGCAATGTAGAGAACCAACGACAGAGTATGAGGAGGCTTGTTTTTCTTCAATATTGTCACCATTGGATTATCTTATCAGATGTCAAAACTTTTCCCAGTTTTTGAAAGTCATTCATTCCCTCCCTGGGTACTGAAAAGCTAACTTAAAACACCCCAGAAAGATAAAATTTATTTAGTTTTTAAAATATTCTAAAAAGGAGACACATGTCTTCCAGAGTATCGTTTCATAGCTCTTTCCGATATTTATGTCTATGCTGTTGATAAATTTTTCCTATTATTAGTCTTTGAGGAATAGTACCTGGTGACAAGAAAGCCATTTGAGGGGAAAACTGAAAAATCTTGATGACTTGAATGATAGTCTGGATAGAGACAAGGAATTATTGAAGAGTAAATGTTTAGTTGCTACATATTGCAGGTTGGACATATTTCAAGTAAATCTGACTCATGGCCAGTAGCTGTAACGTGGCCCAAGAAAGAATTCAGGCTGGAAAATGTATCAGAATGACAGCTTTGAGTAATTTGAATATTTTTCTCCTGGTTACTTGGATAACAAATTGCTGTAGAATTTGGAGAGAATCAGGAAATGGTCAAGTGTTTCCCAAACATGGTAAGACTGAACACTAGTTCTGACATAACAATATACAATATATTAACTAGTGTTAATTCCCTACTGTTTTTTCTTTTCTTTTTTTGAAATTCTGTATCATTTGAATCCTTTTCTTCTGCTTTGCTTTAAAAAAAAAAAAAAGACTGAATATGAGGGTCCTCTTCTGCTGGAGGTGTTAGTTTAATGGAAAGACCGCAGCGCCACGTTGGTGGGAACTCAGCATTGGAGCATTAAAATGAAGATCAGAGCTCCATAACACTGTTTCCTGATTTTAACTGGTTCAGATCTGAATGGGAAAAGTTTCAAGTCATCATAACAGTACCCATACCACAAGAAAAAAAAATAGGTTTACACGTTTGAATTGAGTATTCTTTTGTTCATCTTCTGTTTAAAAACATGGATTCCTTTTAGATTTTTCAGCTGGAAAAATCACATTAAACTTGAGTTAATTTTATTTTGCAGTGCTTCCAGGGCAGAATAACCAAATTAGTGTCCAAATAATAGTAACATATTTTAGTTTAGTTTATAAACTGTTTTTGTAAGTACTGCCCAACACACATACACACACTACTTAACATTTGTTTAAAACAAATAAGTAAAATTTAGCTTGAACTTATTCTTAGCTGTCTCTGTTTTTTTAGTGTCTGTGATCTGCTGAAAGGTATGCAGGTGCCCTTGAGATAAAGTTCCTGAGAAGGGACATTATTCTGGGACTGGAAATTGGCTTCTCAGTTTGACCTTTTGTACAAATTTGGCTTGGTATTAGTGCCTTTCTAGTAATGCTTCACTGTATTTTAGGTACTTGTCTTCCCTTGTAACTTCTTATTGTATACTTACCTTATCAGTACTAGAAGCTCACCAACTTTGAAATATGGGGTCTAACGATAAACTTATTCAGGACATCATGGGACTTCCAGTGATACTCTACTACTCTTGGACATTCTAATGCTAGGTTTGAGTTGGTCCTGAGAATTTATGTTTTTAATGGTCTTCAAGAGTTTCTCAGTTTCTTATGCACATCAGATTGGGGGACTAGGGTTTAGACTAAAGAAGGTAACTGTTGCCCATAGAAAGTACACAAGAAGCAGATAATGTAGTTACTCACATAATTACATGAGTAATACAAGACAGAGAGGTACAGACCAGAGCAATGAAGAGAAGACAGAGGGAAGGAGGATAGCAGGGTTGAAGTGCTCTTAAGTATTAGGCATTTTGCTAGCATTTGTATGTAGCTGGGGTTCAAAAGAGATGCAGAAAGAAGAGCATATTTAAATTCAACCTGATTGGGCTGGGGATGTAGCTCTGCAGTACAGTACCTGCCTGGCAAGCATGAGGCCCTGGGTTCAATTCCTAGTACCAAAAAAAAGTTCAATCCATTAATTCTTTCTCACATATTTAGACTTTACTTTTGTTATTTTCTCAAAATAAAAACACCAAACACTTAGACAATGCTAAGTGCTGGGCACTGTTCTGAGTATCTTTACTAATAAATACCTTTAATTCTCATATTTTTAAATATTTTATATATAAAAAAAGAAAATAGGGACATGGATATTTTAAGTAATTTGTTGGAAGCTGCCAAGCTATAAAGTGGCAGAGTTAAGATTCAAACCCAGACCATATACTTCTGGAGACCATGGTTTTACCTACAACCCCATTACTCAGGGCCCCTTCCTAATGGAAATGCCTGTCTCCAAGGATCCTTGCAAATGTTACTCACTATAAGAATCCTGTCCTGATTCCCTGATTTTTTTCCAGAGATTGATTTATTTCCCTTTTCAGAATCCCCACTATACTTTTTTAGTGCCTTCTTTTTTTTTTTTTTTTGTGATGGGGATTGAACTCACAACTTTTTGCCAGTTAGGCACTTGCCACTGAGCTATATCCCCAGCCTTCTCAGTGCTTTTGACATTTATGCTTGTAGTGCATGTTATAATTATTTGATTGAGAGCCTGTGAAGGAAGCCTTCGTGTTACACTGGTTTCTACCCTGTACAATACCTAAGACAAAACCTTGCACATGTTAAAAAGGTGATCAAATACATTACTGCTCTGTTAATTGCTGAATAGTGGCATAGGGGAAGGGAATATACTTGTTGCTGTGAGAAGATAGACTTTGGCATGACTGACGAAACTTCTAATATGGCTTCTCAAAAGTGGATACATTACCTTCTCAGGGTATGCATTGCCTGTCACAGAGGCTGTGCACTAGAAATGTATTTAACAACAAGATGAGAATGTTGTAAAGGGAACTACTCATTTGTCATGGCCTTAGATTTGATGAAATCTTAGATCCTTCCTGATTTCAAGATGCTCTGATCACCTAATAGAATGTAGTTAATTTCTCCTACTAACTTCACTTTATGTTTTTAATGGTACTTGCATTATTCTATCCTCTGATGTTTGTTTACACATGTTAGTATCTTTAAAGATATTACAGACTTCTTATGTGTTAAAAAAAATGAAGCAGGAGTGCAAATAAGGTGGCTAAATGGAATTCTAAACAGGGGACCTTGCATATGCAAATCATGGCATAGGTGTTCTTTTTTCCTACAAGAAGTTACTAAAAGAAATAAATCCTAAGAGAATGCCTGGCAAGACCTTCCAATATAAAGTTCATTGAAAGTCAGCAAGTCAGAAGACCTAAATAGGTTTTTTACTGAAGTATCTATCACCTTTCATCATATCCTCCAATGCACCCATCTTTGTTTCCATTGCCCAGAATTTTGCGTTTTTTCCACAGTGATGTGAGGAGAGATAAGTTTTGTGGTTAAACTTTAGTGCACACCCTCCAGTGCCAGAAGAAGTGAAGCCTAAGTGTTTACTATTGACACCATTGCTACCTAGGAATGCCTCAGCAGGCACTGGCTCTTAGTGCTCCTGCCACGTAAAGGAAGAGAGAGAAGAAAGATTATTCTTGCATGTTTCACACTTTATTACTTAATAAAGGTAAAATTAACATTATATCTTGTTAGGAAATTTTTGCAGCAAGTAAATAGTAAATAACAGCACAGTGGATATGTATAAAATCCCAGCCACCTGAGAGGCTGAGGCAGGAGGATCTTGTGGATCTTTGAGGTCTGTCTGGGCAACTTAGGGAGACCCTGTCTCAAAGTTAGAAGGACCAAAAGTGTATAGAGAACCATTGGGTTAAATCCCCAGTAACACACACACACACACACACACACGCACGCACGCACGCACGCACGCACGCACACAATGCTAAAATGAAACAATCAGGTTTAAAAGAAAACCTTTCCCTTCATAAGACATTGGAAGGACATTACTGATTGGATATGCTACTTGGACATGATGCCCATTCCTGTGCTCATCTGTAATTTACTTATAAGCATATCATGTTCGTGTTTGATAGTTTGTATTTTTCCAAGCAGAAGGAAAAATGGCTTTCAATTCAATGCCAAAAGTTATCCAAGAAAGGAAAAATTTTGAATTTGCTGTATTAGTTATGTTTTCTTAATTTTTTTCAGTTTCTTGGCAAGTAGATTCTTGATTCCTAAAGTCAATTCAGATCTAGATTCTAGAAATATAAGGAACTCTTGTTAATCTGAAAGTAGAAAACCAGACAGCTCCATATAATCAGTATTTTTCCCACTGACAGCATTTTGGGGAAGCAAGTAAGTTGATAATACGGACCTTTAATCCTCTATCCCTTCTGTGTACCACATATTGTACCATATCAAGTTTGATTAACATTGTTGGGAGGTCTGGAAGTGCTTCCAGCGTATTAATTCATATTCTACCCCCTCCTTTCTCTTCTTCTTCCCTTCTTCCATACTAGAGGTCCTGACCACTCTTATGCTCTAGCTTCTTTCACTTAACTTGCTCTTCCTTAAGCAGGCTGCGTTCTTTCTTTGTACATGCTTGTTCCTCTTCAAGACACATTCTTTTAGCCTTTTGTCCCTATTCATAGGATCTCCGTTTAGATTCCATTTATCTGGGTGTCTCCTCTTTCACCCAGGTATTCCTCCCATAGGCTCTTGGAACACCTGTGTTGATGCCTGTGGCAGTGGTATTAGGCCATATTTTAAATACCAACGATCTTTTTATCTCAGATCATCAGCTTCACAAGGAAACCATGCTTATCTTTTTTGTTGCTGGTTCATCCAAGCCTCATGCAGAAGATGGCACTTGATAGGAATTCAGTAAACATTTGTTGGATGAATGTCCCAGTGTCTCTATATTGTTACAAACTTTGTAAATGTCATTTTTTGTAAACATCATTTTAATGAGAACAAAGTGATTTACCATGTGTTGTGTAGTAAGAAATATGTGTTTTGATCTTCATCTGGTACCTGCCACATAAAATGGTAATAGGACCATCCTTTGTTATAGAATTTCCTGAGTGATGGAGCTATCAATTGCTTATCATAATAATCATTTTCCATCGCACCTGTATTTTTGATATATCTATCAGTGACTTAGAGTGGAATCTCTGAGGTAGTCTCAAGATGGACCTGATCACCAGAAAGACCAAGTGACTAGCGGGTTACCGTATTTCCCAGAAAATAAAACAGGGTCTTATGTCAATTTTTCCTCAAAAAGACACAATAGTGCTTATTTTCATAGGCTGTTTTATTTTTTCATGTACAACAATCTGTATTCATACACAACAATATGCAAAATCTACATTTATCTAAGTATACCTGTCATCTTCTGCTGGAACATCATCATAAATTGCTTGTGACTCCATTTCCTGTAGAGCCAGTAGCCCCCATCTCACATGTCCAGCAACAGAGCTCTCCTTGAATGAGCACGTCTTGCCTATGTGGCAACTCCTAGTGCATTGGTAACACAGCTGTTGGTGATTTTATCCCATGAATTCTTCACCGAAACCATGGCATCTTGCCAGGCTAGGCTTTACATTCGATTAATAGTTAATGGAAGACTTACAAGACAGGAGTGGCAACAAAAATGATTGCAGTTAAGAATGATGGGCCTGGGGCCAGGGATGTAGCTCAGTGGCACCGCACCTACATGGTAAGCATGAGGCCCAGAGTTTGATTCCCAGTACAGGAGAAAAAAGAAAAAAATAATGATGGGCTGCAGGCACCAAAATCCAGAAAATATTTCTTTCTTTCACACAAGTGCATTATGTACATCTGTTTCATCACAGGATGTGTTGAATTATGAAGATTCATATTAGACATAACCATGTCTGTTTGTTATCAAGTGTGCAAATTATTCCTGTATTGTGTCTGTACTGTCTTTGGTCATTTGACAATAAGGTAAGTCTCAAGTTCAACCATTTACATTGGCATTTACCAAGAGCATGTCCTTGGGCATTTACAAATACTGAACTTTGTCCAAGAGCATGTGCTTGGGCATTTACAAATACTGAACTATGATTTGTTATCATTTTAAGTTTCAATATTAATGTCATTTATTTATATTTAATTGTATATTACTATTATTTTATAATTCAATACATTCATCATTTATTGCAGTAGATATACTCATGTATCCATCTGGCTGATGATCTTAAATGTGACCTATTTTGGGGATTGGGCTTGTATTATAAGCATCCTGAAAAATCATACTAGGACTTATCTTCTGATTAGGTCTTGTTTTCTGGGGAATACGGTAGGTACTCCAAATAGCTGTCTGATGAGTGGATTGTTGCATCAGCAATGTGTACTGTGCTCTCCTAGCCTGGTCCCTGGTTTGAGCACTGCAGATAATCAGATGAGCAAGGCTTCGGTGTCCCCACAGGCTGGGGGTGACAATGGTGAGGAAACGTGGAGTCCCCCCCCACAGCAGAAGTGCAGTGATGGGGGACTCACAGGACTCCCACTCTGCAGCTTTGTCCCTTTTGCGATGGCCTGTCCTCAAGGTGCACTGCAAAGGTGGAGCCCCCATGTGGACCTGTGTGTCCTATGTTTTAACAGACATAATAATGTGTCTGTCTGATGATTTTACCTAGGGTTTATTATCTGGTTTTGGGTTATATTAGAAGCACCCTGAAAAATCTCACTAGAGTTATTTTCCAGGGGAGATACATTAGGGAGTTGGAGCTCTCAGCCCTACCCACTGGCCTTCAGGAAAAAGTTGGGGAGGGGGAGGACTTAGAGATTAAGGTCTATAAAAACTTTCTAAACCAGGAAATTTAGTGAGCTTTCTGGCTGATGACCATGTACACCTGCCAGAAGAGTAGCACACAAAAGCTCCTGTGCTCAGAATTCTTCTAGATCTTTCTCGGTGTGCCTCTTCTCTGTCCTTTATAATAAAGTAGCAAATGTGTCTCCCTAAGTTCTGAGAGACATCCTGGCAAATTAACCCAAGGAGGAAGTTGTAGGACTAAGGTTTGTAGCCGCTGTCTCAGGTAGATAGTATAAATTGTTTTGGTTTGGTTTGGTTTTGGTTTTTGAGACAGGGTCTTGCTAAGTAGTGCAGGTTGGCCTCGAACTCACTATGTAATTCAAGGATCCTTTTGCATAGGCGTGTGCCACCTTGCCCCCCTGGCGATAGTCTAAGAATTGAACTGAACTGTGGGATACCCATTTGGTGTCCACTAGAGAAGTGCTTGGTGTGTAGAGGAATGAATGGTCTCTGTGATCTGGTCACAGAAGTGTGCTGTGGGTGTATTGGCAGAGAGGGGAAATGTTTTCTTCCCTTTTCATATGGGTGCGCATGAGTTGTATAACCATTCTCCAAGCATTTCTCTTTTAGACTGTCTAGTTTTTCCATTGTTATAGGAGTGTAATAATGTAAATGATGGCTTGTATTTAAAATGGTGCTTACACCTGACTCTTCCCAAAGGAGTGCTGGCTTAAAGCTTTCACTAGTACTGTATGGAGGTGTTTAGCTCCGTAGTCTTCTCAACTTTGATTTTTCCCATTTTTAAGCATACTTACCAATTTAATCTGTTAGTGTCTTTCTGTTTGATCAATGGTGAGGTTAAATATTTTCTCAAATAGTTGTAATAAACTACATAGATTTATTCTTTGTGAGGGAAACTAGTAGTATTTCCCCCACCCTTGTAAGTAATGCCAGTTTGAATACTTTTTGTCTTATACATCCATTAAATATTTAGGCTTTTTATAAGGAAGATTTCTAATTAAATAGATTGCTCCAAAGTTTGAGTATAATTGAATAATTCACTTTGATCTTCCTCATTAATTTTCAGAATGTTCACAATTCCAAAGAAATTGTGGATAGTTAGCCTTTTAAACAGTGTTTAAGGTATGTTCTTTAACTATACCTGCTCGGGAAGGAAAAGTGGCAAGTGCTCAAGGAGGTTAGTGTTTGTCACAGGTACTCAAGGATCAGAAGTGTGGCTGGAGCTGTGGGTGGAAGAATACACACTAGGTAGACCTGCACAGGACAGGGAGACCAGTGTAACTTGATAGAACATTTCTTAACTCAGCTATTTTTAGACCTGGTCTGATAGAAAAACTAACTTAAAATCTTGAGACATGGGTTCTAATCATAATGCTTATCAGTACTGGCCTGAGAGTGTCCCAAGAGCGTTGCCCAATACAAACAATGGACTTCCCATTATTGGCAGTAGCTGGCCCCTGGTAAACTAGGAACAAGGGCATTAAAAGGTTTAAAGTGGGGCTGAGGTCTCTCTGTGGTTTCCTGAGGCCAGCTCTGTGTACCAACCTGTGCTGACTGCCCCTACAGCCTTAAACTCAAACATTTCATCCAGATTTTTTTTGTTTCCTTAAAATTGCACCCCTAACCTGCTCAGATCCCCCTTAAGGTATTTTCAGATATTCCATCTGATGTCAGCCTGCCTGTGGGTAGAGGAATAAAATCTGATTTTCCCCACAGCCTTAATCTCTGCCTCACATGCCGGTATTAACAACTCTGGAATTTGTTTTCTAATTATTTATTCTCCACAGATTATTTAAAGGGTTTCTGTGTTTACATTATTAAGTTCCCTCCAGCTCTAAAAGTCTTTGATCTTATTTTCCAGGGGGAAAGGATGCTCTTCTTGTGAATCTGTGGATTTTCTTACCATAGTTGAGAATACTTTTGGAAAACAATTTGTATTTATTGGGAACTACTTGGGGAAAAAGTAGTGAAAATTTCTCTTGCCAGCCAGATATTTTAATGAAAATGATCTTACAAATCCTAGATTGTTTTCTTCTGATACATTTAAAATAGTAAAATTAGAAAATTATGTACTGTTTTTCCTGAGCTGATAAATTATATATTCAATGTTTTCTCTTTCAACATGCCTGAAAAGGACAGGGTAAATAGTATAAAGAGAATTTCTTAGGCCTGGATATTGTCTAAATACAGAAATTTTTTGGGAAGGGAAAAGCTATCTGCAAAACCTTTTAGCGCTTTGAGAGAATTTACTGAGGCAAACATGGTCCCGATTTAAACGCTTTAATTAAAGTCATGATTAGTTGCTAATCCTTTGCTGGCTTGAGAAAGCTGGTGGGCCACTTCCTAAAGCAGTGGCCTCCACCTGCTCTGTGTTCGATTCGCCAGGTCTGGCTCAATGTGCAGAACTCTGCTGGCAGCTGAGAGGGGAAGCCGGAAAGAGGCAAGTTCCTGGTGCAAAGGTGGCTCTGCAGCACAACTTAGGCCTCGGTGGAGCTGTGGTGGTGACTCTCTACAGGATGGGCTTTCCGGAAGCTATCAGGTAGGTAGCGTTCTGGGTTTCAGCTCACCCTTATAACTTTTCACAGTCGATGCTTTCTGTGTGAAACATTCTCATTTTGTTGTGCTGGTATTGAAGGGAAAGTATGTCATTACACTGTCAGGATCACGGGGCTGTAAAATTGGCCACAGGCTTTTAAACTTCACAACCTTGGGGAAATTTCGTTCCCCCCAGAGGAGGCTAGTTACTTTTTGCTTTCCTTTTCCATAGCTGGCTTCTCAAGCTTAAGGGGCGATTTAGAAAAGATACCAAATACATATGGCATTGGGTCTTTGCAAATATATGTTTCTAAATCGTGCCATGCCCTGTCACTGTCAAAATTCCTTTTGTGTCTTGCCAACTTTCCTCCTCTTTGGGGCTCCAGGGACCTCTGTCCTACTCTTCTAGAGTTGTGCAACTTTTTTTCACCTCCCTGAGAAGGGGTTCTCAAAAGAAGAAAGTCTCTTTCCTTTTCTAGGCCCAACCTTCCTTGCAGGCTCGTGTTTCCAACCACTGTCTAACTGTAACACATACTTCTTCCCAATCTTTACTCTTTCACTAGTGCTTTTCCTGCTGTCAGCAAACTATTCTTTAAAAAAAAAAAAAATCTGTACTTTTCTGCTTGCTCTAATTATTTTCTTTCATGATGAGCCTTTTTTCAGGGTCATTTTTGCTGAAATATCTCAATCTAGTTTCCTCCTACTTATTTTTTTTAAGCTGTGCCTTAACAACTCCTTTTTATCACCTGAAATTTTAATAATTACTTAGTTATTTACTCATACCATTTGTTCACAAGGGATATGAGGTACACTTTAACAGAATACTTTATATTCTTACCTTTTGCAAGCTCTTGGATCTCTTCTGCTTCTTTCTTACCTTTCTCTGCTCAGAATGTTGTTTCTTTTGTAAAAATTTTTTCTTTTAGACCCATCTCAAGTACCGTCTCCTTTTAAGTATCTGCAGCTCTTAGGTCTTATTGCAGTTTTCATTTGGTTGTATTGTAATGTGGCTTGTCTTATTAACTATTATATGAAGTATTTGAGGCCTAAAACTGAATTCTCTTGCTTCTGGGTTATCTCCTATAGTGAATAAATGTTTACTACCCTAAGTCACATAAAACACACTGAATCTTTTTTCCCTCATTTTAAAGAGAATAAAACCCAACAAAGCAAAACAGAAGAAAGCCAGTCAACACAAAGCAGCGAGAGTGGTACAGAACTTCAAAACAGGATAATAGGAAATCAACAGTGGCTACCATAATATATCTTGTTATCTTCACAATAGTTGTCCATACCATCAGACATAGCAAAATTAAACAAAACAAAACAGAATGAAACCAATCAAAGCTAACATTGAATAAAACAAAATAACAAATCTGAATAAAAAACATTGAGAACAATACTGCACATTGTTATCTTCAAAATAGTTGCTCAAGTTACCAGATGCAGGGATAAAACAAACAGTAAAATGGAACAAAACATAGGATTTCAAAAACAAAGATAGGAGGATGTCACCCACAGTTGACACAGTGCACACTGCCATCCCCTAAGTAGATGCCCAGACCACAAGCCCCAGGCCTGCAGAGTCAACCAGACCCAGAATCAAGCTATTCCCTTCCCCTCAGTTGCTATCATCTCACCCTGAGTCCTCCAAATCAGTAGGATAGGGGGAGGCGGGGATCTTCTGATTTTTCAGTCTACATGCACACTGACTGGCTCAGTCCACAGGAAGGCATGTTTTCTCTTCTGGTTGAGGCTCTTTCCAATCTGCATGGTGGAACCTGCTTCATGGAAATGCATAGTTTCACTTCTGGCTGAGGCTCTTTCTGATCAGTATGGTGGGGTTTGCTTCACGGGAATGCCAAGACACTTGAGTTTGCTACTAAATCTGATTCATTGATTCTGTACTCATTCTGGCATACCATCCAGTTCTTATTTGGGGTCAAAACCTCTTAATACAAGCTAAACTAGTAAGAGATACCAGAGCCAGCATAATTTGTATAACTTTCTCAAAGTAGAAACTTATGAACTTTGGGCAACAGATTCTGTTTTAAGTGTGAAATTCTCATAGTTCCATTATTTTCAGGAGATTAAGTTGTTGGGAGAAAGAGTTGTTCACATTATCCCAGGTTGATATTTCTGGAAAGACAGAAACTTGAAAAAAATCTAGGTGACATATTAATGACTAAAAGGAGTTTGACTTGAAATACATACTGCAGATATGATCGATAGGTTTAGTGATGAAACATCACTCACTCTAAAAGTGAAATTAGGAAAGGTTTAATTCTGATGTTGCAAATAAAATAATTATGAGCTACCCATGGCATATAAGCTGATTTACTTAGTTACTCAATTAGCTAGCTTTTATGGGTCAACTGCTATATGCTCAGACACCCTGGGTATAGTGCTCTAAGTATATGGGGAGGACACACATACTTTTTTCAAGTGCTGTACTTAGATGAAGGTATGTTTGACTCTGGGTGTTGTGCGTACCTATAATTTCACCTACTAGGGTGGCCAGAACAGAAGGACTACAAGTTCTAGATCAGCTTGAGCATGACCCTGTCTCAAAATAAAAAAGGGGTTGGATATAACTCAGTATTCCCTGGTTCAAGCTCCTAATACTGAAAAACAATAAAAAAGTAAAAATAAGAAAAGATAAATTTTGAACTAGGATGACTAGATGTGTCCTGCAGGATAGGGAAAAGGACAATTCAGGCCGGTATGTATAAGCTTGTAGATAAAAAACTTTTAAAACATGTTGTGGACAGGTACCAGCTCCCCACAAGAAATGTAATTATTATGTACTATAAACATGTGCTAATAAAAAAGACTTGAAAACATAGAACACACACACACACAAAACTATTGCATTAAAAATTCCAGAAATTTTCCAAAAAAGAATATACAAGGAAGTTTGGCACATAGTGCTGTGTGGGTAGAGGGTAGGTTATGTCACATGGGCTTGAGTGGAGCGGTAGAGTTAGTGCAGCATGATTTCAGAACACTTCAGGTGCTATGCTCAGGAGTTAGGAATTTATCTTGTAGAATATGGGTTGTCAAAAGATCATGTGATTGGTTATAGTGTATGTTCTCCATATCTATCTGGTGTTTCTTTGAGTTCAGCAGAGGAGAGGAGGGAGGCCTGAATGCTTAGAAGACCATTGCAGTAGTGTGGGGAAGAGCTGAAGCGTTGCAGTAGGGTTTGAAAGTGAGAAGAGCTCATAGTTAAAAACTGTGACAACTGTATTTGATGGAAAAGTTAAACTTTTCTTTAGTTAGAGCAGTTTTGAACATGTGTTGACTTTGGAAATATCATGATCTTTTTATATAAGTGGAAAGCTTTTATGATGCAGACAGAGAATAAGTTTGCATTCTATACTGGGTTTAAGGCACACTATTTCTAAAACTTGACTGTTATGTATTTCTTTAAAAAAAAAGAAAAAAAATAAGGTTTCATTCCCATATAGCAAAATTGATCTTTTTAGTATATATCTGCAAGTTTGACATACATATCCTGTATAGGGATTTAACTACCACTAAAATCAACATATAGAACAATTCTGTCACCCCTCCCCCAATTCCTTATGTTTCTGTCTAGTCAACTGTTCCTCCTACCCTTTCACCTCTGGCAACCACTCTTCTATTTTCTGTTCCCATAGTTTTCCCTTTTCATGAATGTAATGTGAGTGAAATCAAAAAGCCTTTGAGGCTGGCTTCAATTTTTTCTTTTTTATTGCTCAGCAGTATTCCAGTGTGTAGATTTACTGCACTTTATTCATTCCTTGACTGAGGATTTGGATAGTTGGGTTGTTCCAATTTTTTAAAATTGGAAAGTAAACTTGAATGTTTAATCCAGTAGGTGCTACCTGAAAGTCCTAAGTGATGTAAGAAGTTAAAAGTCAGAAGTAAGAATTACTTTTAGGTAACAATTACAACTGTGTGTCTTCCCTTAAACAAGGACTTGAAGTAGCCATGTGGAAAAATTAAAATCGGAATCTTATTGGAGTAATGGCATTAAAGGTGATTAGCTTTTTATTTTCTGAATTTCCATTTCAGTTAGAACTTTGTCTTTTGATATAATTTCAAGCATACATGGGAAAAGTATTCAAGAATAGTACAAGGAATTCACATAAACATTGGGCCTAGATTTCTTAGTTATTGAACTTTTCCCCATTATCTTTATTATTTTTTCACTATCTATATTTATATCTATATATTTCACTTGACTATTTGAGAGAAAGTTGGAGACATTATGCTCATTCATCCTTAAAGATTTCTGCATACATTTTTAAGAACAAAAACTTTCTTTTAAGTACCACAGTAGTTATCAAAATAAGAAAATTTAACACTAATACAATACTGTATAGTATTTAACCTAAAGAACATACTTACTGTCCAACAGTTGTTCCAACCTTTATTTTTTTCTCCCTGTCCAGTAGAAATCCCTGTATGCATTTAGGGAATCAGAAAGGACTTTTCAGTATCCTTTAATGTGAAACAATCATTCAGCCATTCTTTGCATTTCTTGACCTTGATTGTTTTGAAAAGTACAGGTACAATCATTATGAGTAAAGTGTTGCTGGGTTTACATTTGTCAGACGTTTCCCTCTAGTAAGTTTTGAGTTAACTGATGCTGTGTCCTCAGTGCATTACATCCTGCAGTGCATGGTGTTACTTGTCCTGTATTGATAATGTCAGCTTTGATTACTTGATTAATGGCATCTACTATGTTTTCCTCTAAAAAGTTTCTGGAGTTGTTTTTCTTCTTCCTCCTCCTCTTCCTCTTCTTTTTCTTCCTTCTTTCATCTTCTTTCTTTTTTCTTTTTCTTCTTTCATCTTATTTCTTGTGTTGTCTTCATCTTTTGTCTTTCTTCCTTTCTTTTGTCTTTCATCTTCTTTCTTCTTTCCTCTTCTTTCTCCTCCTCTTCCTCCTTCTTTTCCTACTTGTAGTTAATAAGTAAGTTGTGGTGAGATGCTTTGTCCCTGTCACACTTTCACCTATTATCCATTCATTTTAGTATCCATTGATGATCTTCTAACTTCATCAGCCCCTGTATGTATGGGTGGGTTGTTTGTTAGTTTTGAGCTGGCCTTTAAATTCAGGCTGGCCTTGAACTCACTATGTAGCCCAAGACTGGCCTTGAACTCATGACGATTCTCCTAGGTAAGCCTGCTGGGTGCTGGGATTATAGGTGGACACCACCATACCAGGCTCCTAGTATGTTTATTAATTGCATTCATTGACAATGAAACACTTTCCTTCCTATCCTGTTTTTACATGTATATTATGTGAACTCATGGATTCTTATTTTACTCAACAGATTATAATCCATTACAAATTATTTCGATGCTTAGAATACCTCTGACTTGAAGAATGAAAACCCTATGGCCCTGAAATGAACCATATACCCCTGTGATTCTTTTAGTAATACTTTCCTACTTTCTGCATTATTTTGTCTGTCCATCCTCCAGTCCTGGGATCTGTTGTTTCTCCAAGGAGTCATGGGTCCCTTTAGTGGAGAATGGCATTTAGAAACCACTGTGTGGCCACTAGCTTTGTGGTCACTGGTACTACTTTTAGGCCTTCTTAACAGACACATTGAACAATCTCTCATACACACTCACATGCACGCACGCACACACACACACACACCCATGCCCACGAGCATGCATTATGTTAGTTTTGTTTTACTTATTTAAGGAATACATGTAGTCTTTTGAAACTTGCGTTCTGTTTTCATGCTTATGTAATCATCAATTTGCAGTTAAAATGAATTTATAAAACAAATTAGGTGTCACTTATAGGTGACATCTTTAGATTTTATAGATTAGAATCATAAGAAAGATAGTGTGGATCAGGGAATAGAACATCCTGTTGACTTTTCAGTCTTATTGCATGTTTTGGGAATGTTAACCTTTTCTTCATTGAAAATATTTACTTTAGGGAATCAGAAAATTAATAGAAAATTCCTGCCACTCATTGAAATTGTTTAGTAAACTTGTTGGTTTTTGGTTTTCCAGTGCTCCATTCTTCTTTCCTATACATGTAGTTTATGTCACTGGTTAAAAGGTCAAAAACAGGCCAGGGATATAGCTTAGTGGCTCAGCACCTGCCTTGCAAGCATGAAGTTCTAAGTTTGATTCCTCATACCAAAAGAAAAAAAAGTCAAAAATGATTTTATTTAAATTATAGATACCACCTGGGGGTTAGAAAAATGAAGTTGAATTTTTTAGTAGAGAATAAGTTATTTAGCTAACTTCTAAACCCAGAACTTGGCTAAGGAATGTCTGATTGTACTTTCAATCATATCACTAGATGGTTTTGTTTTTTGTCTTTCAAATTCCAGGTCCTGGAACTATATTTCAAGACGGTGTGCCTGCTCCGAGGTCACGGAGATGTGCTGATTGTGAACTTTACTCTTGTGTATTTATGTGCATTGCATAACTGTCTCTAATCAGAACTGATTACTAGGTAACTGATAGATTTGGGAAGGAATAATTAAAGTTTTGACTTTTCGTATCCTTCTCAGACACTAAGAAGAATAGCAGCAAAATTATTTTAAGTAGCTCTATTTAGACACAATTCACATGCCAAGCAAAGGACCCATTCTAAGTGTAAGTTCAGCAGTTTATAGGCTACCACACAATTGTGCAGTCATCCCCATCAACAGTGTTGGAACATTTCACTTCCCTCAAACACCCTGTGTGCCCATGAAGTCTTTCCCTATCTGCTGCTCTTGCAATCTCTGGCAGCCACTCAGCTGCTTTCTATCTCTGGATTTGCTTGTTCTGGGATTTCCATGTAATGTGTGGTCATTCTTGAATGACTTCTTTCATTTAACAAAATGCTTTCAAGGTTCATCCTTGTTAAGCTGAATGATATCCTGAAGGTTATATGAAGGTTCCCATTTCTCCACATCCTTATTGCCTGTTACTATCTTTTTTTGGTTTAGCAGTCCTCGTGGAGGTAAAGTGCTATTTCATTGTGATTTTGATTTGTATTTCTTCATTAGCTGATGGTATTGAGCCTCTGTTCAAGTGCTTATTAGCCACTTTTATATCATCTTTGGAGAAATGTCCATTTTTAAATTGGGTTATTTGCTTATTTATTGATGAGTTGTAGGAGTTCTCTTTTGAGAACCTGGTATATGCCAGGTCCATGGCAGGTGTTTTACTTTTTCCATGGTAGGTACTTAACTTTTTTTTTCTCCTGTGCTGGGGACCAAACTCAGGCCCTCATACATGTAAGATAAGCACTGTGTCACCAAACTATGTACCCAGCCCCACATGTTCATCTGATTCTCATAAAAATCACACCAAATGTTTCATACCTGTGTGTAGATGAGATAGATAATCAGAGTTGAAGCAGTTTGTCTGAAGACATCTGACATGGTAGAAATCAACTGTCTGACTTCAGAGTTCATGCTTGTTGATGATTCTGTGTCCTCAGTCTTGACATTGTTAAAGAGAAGCCTGTGCAGGTCGCACAGTGAAATTGGGGGTGGCGGGATCTACAGGTAATTCACTTACCAACTGGGTTATTCTGCTGGCTAATCATTGAGATCCCTTCCAACATTTTACACATTAGATTTATTCCAGGAAATTTATATCTAAGCCAAATTAATAAAAACTAATCAGGATTTTGTTTCTTTGGAAAAAACTTTAATTTTTAACTTGTGTTACTGGGAGTTGAACCCAGGGTCTTTGTACCGAGCTATATCCTTGGCTCTCTTTTTTAATCTTATTTTTTTTCTGTTTTAATGCAAGGTTTTACTAAGTGACTGAGTTGCCCAGGCTAGGCTAGGACTTACAGTTCTTCTGCCCCAGCTCACAGAGTACTGGCAGTATAGACATGTCCCAACACTCTTGACTAGAAAAAACTTTGTTTATAAAGAAATCAGGAATAGCTGGGTACAGCAGCATGTACCTATAGACCTAGCACTCAGAAGGCTGCAGCAGGAAGATCACTGGAATCCAGGAGTTTAGGCCACCTGGGCAAAAACAAAACCAAACAAGAAAGAAATCATGAGAAACATCATTTTGTGACTGTGTACAATCTCTTTTTGAGTTGAAATTGGTATGTTCAGTTTCCCCTGACCAGGGCACACGTCAGGTACAGTAAATTATAAGGAGGATGATTCTGCTCTGAATGGCAAAGGAAGAAATTAGGGTCTAGGAAGGAGAATTCAATGCAGTTTCAGTTTGTCAGTCACTCTAGACTAAATGTCTGTGATGGATTGGAAACTGAGGATACAAAGTGTTTTTTGTTCTTGCTGCTAAAATGTTGTATCTGCTCTTGAGAAGTCGATCTTGAGAAGAGTTTTCTGCACTGGGTCCTGAAGGATGAAGTGGAGTTTGCCCAGAGAGGCTGCTCCAGCCCCAGAGCTGCAGTGGCAGAGCCACCCTCCTGCGTTGGTTACACTCCTCATCCATGTTAGTGTGATTCTTCTAGCAGGTTCACTGTTTAGCTTCTTAGATTTTCCACGCCCATCCTTTCAGTTTCAATTGATTTATTTGGCTTATGCTTTGCGAGAAAATAGAAATCATCAAACCCAAGTTCCCTCTTTATTGCTCCCAAGACTGATATACATATCCAGCTTGCATCTACCTGATTCTTTCTTTACTGGATCTCTTGTCTTGGATCCTGTGCCCTCTCATCTTCTTAAGATTTCTTTTCTCCAACTCTTTTTCCTAGCTCATTACCATCACCAGGCATATGAGCTCTGATGCATTAATCTTCAAACCAAACTGAACTGTCCTTGAAATTTTGATGTGTGCGACAACATGAGTGAATTCCAAGGACATTATATAAAGTGATATAAGCAAGCCCCCAAAAGACAAATACTGTATATTTTCTTTTTATGAGGTTCTCAGAGTAGACACTGTCATAGAAACAAAAGGCAGAATGGTGGTTGCCAGGGCTGGGCGTGGGGGACAGGAAATTATTTAATGGGTGCAGAGTTTCATTTTATAAGACGAAAATGGCTATAGAAATAATGATTGCACAACATTGTGAATGTTTAATACTACTCAATTGTGTACGTAAATGGCTAGGTTGCCAAATTTTGTGTGTGTAAATTTTAACATAATTAGAAAAGTTTTAAAAGTTACCACTCTCTCATACCCACATGCAGAAGGAGTACTGCATTTCTTGAAGAGATTAGTCAGAGATACCATTTTTATCCCATTCCAAAACAACCCACATAAACCTCCTTGCTATTGGCCCCCCCAACACTATTTCATTCTTCCTCTGAAAGGAATGTCTCAAAAGGGGCCACTCTGTCTCTTTTCCCTCTCTTGTTTGCTCTTTAGTTAACTATAGTTGACTTTTATCTTGCAGCACTTGGCACTGCCTTAGTCAAGGTCATCTATAATCTTCTGTGTTGCCAAATCCAGTAGTTCCTTGACCATTCAGCAGCATTTGACTTCATTTATACCTTGGTCCTGCACTCTCTCCCCTCTGGGTTTCTGTGACACTATGTGCCCCTGAATTTCTGCCCGAGTCCTCGCTGGCAGCAGCTTTTCTGTCACAAACCTCTAAATAATGGAGCACCAAAAGGCGCTATTCTGGGCTTTCCTTTTTCTGTAATTCCCTTATGTCCATTCCTTGGGATCTCAGTACTTCCACTCTGCTGATTATTCTGTTTTTCCTCCAGTTAGACTTCTGCTGTGAGCTCCAGACTCTCACATCCAGCTACCTTCCTATCTCACACACGTCTTACGCTGACTGTGCCTGACTCAGAATGCTGGTCCCCTCTACTCCCCCTGCATTCTTCCTTGTCACAATAAATGCCACTGCCATCCCATTATTTTCAGACCTCTGAATCTTCCTTGCCCTTTCTTCATCCCATTTCATTTTCCTCACCCCCCAGCAGCAAAACCTGTGGATGGTTTCTATTTTGAATCTACTTCCTCTCCCCATCTTCACTGGCAGACCATATAATCCAGGCCAGCATCACCTCCCATCTAGGCCACTGCAACAACCTCCTAACTAGGTCCCCTCTCCTGTGGCCTATGCCTCCTCCCCAAATCATTCTGTCATAAGAATAATCACAATTGAACTTTTTCCCTGTTACCATTTCTGTGGCTTCCCAGATTTCCTGTGTGGGCCACCTGCATGATCTGGTCCCTCCTGCCTATTCTCTGATTTCATTTTATGTCATTCTCTCCCATCCACTGTGTTCTGATGACCCTGGTCTTATTTTACTTTCTTGCAGCAAATCAAGTGCTTTTCTCCCTCAAGGTCTTGGCAGTTTTCTCTTGGAACAGCTAACTCTTCTTCTGCCTCTAATGGGGAAGCTAGCTTAAATTCACCTGCTCAGGAAATCATTCTGGGACTGTCCTACATAGTTTTCTGTTTTTACTTACATCCTAACTCTTGCTACAATCTGCCATTATTATGTATATATAATAATTCTACTGTAGTGGCAGAATAAAAAACCAGTGAGGGAAGGGGCAGGCAGACAGCACATCCGACATACATAAAATATTTTTTGTCTTTAGCCTGTTTATTTTCTTGATACAACTATATTCTTTATTTTTTGCTATTGTCTCTGCTAGTGTATGTGAGGTGTGATTATAATACGTAGTGAATGTTTAAATAAAAAGTATTACATTAAAGAACACGTTGCTATTAATTCCCCTCAGAATACTCCCTCTCACTTCAAACACACTCTTTCTGTCATTTTTCAGTGTGTGTTTCTTTTACAAAGTGTGATTGAAAATACTGTAAATGATTGTACTGAGTGCCATCCAGTGAAAAGCAGGCTCCTAAAAGCATGGCGATGTGTCCTTATCTACTGCACTCACTGATTCTGGCCAGTGAAGACCTGTCAAAATTACTATGACAGATGAAAGTCTGAATTTGTTCAGGGCATTGACATGGCCACAACTCAAATAAAGATGTGAATGAGGACTTCCGGAACTGCTTGAGAAAGTGGCAAGAGTAGAAGGATAAGTGTTCAAATTGAGGGCCAAGTATCTTTCACTCAAATTTTAAAATACGTATTTTAAACATTCACCATGTATTTCAATTAGACCTTGTAAGTTTCATGAAGGTGGCTTTGGTTGACTAGATTTGCAAAAACACTGACACTTAATTGAGCGCTCAATATTTGGTGAAAATTTGGGAAGAAAAACTTGTGTTATATGCTTGCTAAGTTTTTAGGTAAAAGTGAAAGGTCTCTGTTTTTAGGCTTGAAAACTCATTGTTGTTTAAAGATCAGAAAACCTGCTATCTGGTATCTGTGTGTGACATGCTGACTTGAAGTTGATCCTTTCCCCCAGTTTCAGAGCAAATCAAATTGAAGCTGCTCCGACCAGCTCAGTGGGGGAAGGATTTAAGGCAAACCTCGTCTTCAAGGAGATTGAGAAGAAGCTTGAAGAGGTGAGATTTATGTAAACTACTGCAGGAAGAAGACCTGTGGAGGCCAGAGGAAGCATGCACAGGTTTCAGCTGTTTCCATGCAGTTGCGCAAATTGAAAATTTATGCCACATTGTCAAGTATTGAGTGTGCTTTAGATTTTTGATTTGTCTATCAAAAGTAAGAATACACTTAAGGTGTGCACAGATCTCCAGATTTGAGTTAGAGAGCCAAAATAAATATTGTATAAAATTATCACTCTTTTCTTAGTCCTATTTGTCAGGGAGATACTCATTATGGACAAAGTTTATATGTAAAGGGGTTCTCGTTTATTATGGTATAATTTCCTCCTGAATTAAAAAGATTTTACTTAAAATCACTCTAAAGAATATAATATTTTAAATATGCTTTTAAATGCATTGATAAAAAAATTTTTTTGTTTGTTTGGGATTTTTTTGGTACCAGAGGTCAAACTCACAACCTCACACTTGCTAAGCAGGTACTTACTTCACTGAGCCTAATCCCTGGCCAAATTTTTTTAAAAAAGGAACCATTTGTATTTGATGTTTTTGAAAGGAGTTTTGTTATTTTGTTGTGGTAAAATATGATGGTAACTAAATTTTATACTATATAGAAACACATAAAAATAAAATTTATCTGGGAATTTAGCTCAGCAGCTCAAGTACTTTCCTGGTAAGCATGAGATCGTGAGTTCGATCCCTAGAACCAAGATAAGTAAGTAAGGAAGTAAATAAATAAATAAAAATTTAAATATCTCCCAAATTCTACCATTCATAGTTCCTTAAAATGTTAATAATGGTAAACCATTTTTCTGTCATCTTTTTCTGTATTTAAACTTACAGTGTTATATAACTTGTATCAGACACAAGTTGAATTTTTTATTATACAATGTACACAGGTTGTTTTTACATACAATAATTGATTCTTGATAGGTAATAATCATACAAAAACAGTCTAATAGCAACTCCAAAAAGGCAGCTACTATCCTCAGGCAAAATTATTTACTTCATTGTTTTAAACTTAGCAGTATCTTGGAGTTTCATTATTGATTTTAGATTTGAGACCAATGCTTAACTATAGCCATGCTCACAGTTCAGATTACCTGTCTGATAAGATGATCAAAATGGGCAGAATTAAACAAAAGGATTCAGAGGATTTGCACTCTGTGTTCCAACCTGTTAAGAGTCAGAGAGTGAAAGGCAAACATTGGGTGCATTGCCTAATTCCCTATTGCAGTGCAGCTGCTAACAGAAACACAGGAACACCCAGCATTTGGAGGCAGATTTATTTATATTGACAGGCTCTGATCAGGATCATTCCCAGAATATCAGACCCTGATCTCTGGTGGTCTGGGGCTTATATCAGATAAGAAAGCAGGAAGTACAGAGGTAGAATGGCTTGTCAACTGACGATTGGTTCTTACAATATGCATCACAGCTGTTTCTAAGAAACAAAAGTAACATGAACTGGAACTATTTATTATCTGGGCAACTAACAAACTGAAGTATACTGGCTGGAGTGGGGGGCATTTCTGCTACAATCCCTAAGATCAGAGAGGCAAGACTAGCGGGTAGGGTGGGGGCAGCACTGGACCAGGCCATAGGACTGTCACACTGCCGTCTTGTGGATACACACCTGCATGAGGTACCATTCTTACAACCTGCTGTTTTCTCTTCACCATGTGTTCCACATGGCTGTAGATAAAGCCCTACCACCCTTTCCAGTGTATGGTATACATTACACAAATGTGTCATAATTTATTTAACTAGCTGTCTATTATGAATATTTTGCATGAGAAACATTGCTGCAGTAAATTTCCTTTCGCATTTAAGTATTTGTGTCAGGATCAACTTAGCTTAGAGAATAAGAAAGAATTTTTGCGTAGTTAGATATATACACTTCACATTTTAATACACTTGCCAAACTGTCCACTAGAAAGACTGAACTTGATTTGTTTTCAACTTTTCTCAACGTTTGTCTGTATTAAAAAAAAAAAAAAGAGTTTATCTACTCTGAGGTCTGAGATATAGCTATAGGGCAGTCACTGAATAATTCATTACTGTTTTTATTTTGCAGCATGCTTTAGTTTTGCAAATGTATGCCTCTTACTCCCTGCTCCCATTTTTAATTCTTTCATATCATCACCCCCATCGACCTTATCCCCTTGTTTCTTTTCTCCTTCCCACGATTGTCAGTTTTCTCAGAGTTTGCAACACTAGAAAATGAAAGTCTTGGATTCTTTTGTCAATTCATGCTTTTTCTGCATTAGCAAAGGTAGCCTGGCAAGAGATTTTATTTCCACTGTTGTCTTTGTTAGCAGTACTCCATTGCCCTTCTTTGAAATCTGTCTTAATTTTTTGTCCCTCTAAGTTTACGACAGGACCTACTCCTTGACCCTTTGCCTACTCAGAAAGAAGTATTTTTCTTCCATGAGTAGGAACTTAGGACTTTCTTAGTACTCATGATCTCCAGTTTCACAACTCTATTTTCTTTTTCCTTTTAACTCTCTCTCCTCCTCATGTTTTCTTTATCCACTCTCATGCCCTCTTGAAATAAATGTGTTTTATTCACAAATGAATATGATTTTATAAGGGAACCAGTTGGTTCTCAGCAACTGCAAATTAATGTACATCTGTCTTAAGTAGGTAGGAGAACAAGTGGAAGATTGCAGGAATTTCTCTTCAAGCACACAGGTGGGTTTTGGAATGTGTGCTAGTGTTCTCCTGCTCTGACTTGTTGGTGTTTGCTCATAGCTGTATTCCTGAGGCATTTTGCAAGCAGATGGCATGGATACACCTGGAAAGAGTCATTTAGGGGGTGCTAGCCCTAAGGACCCTGGCTTCTGGGTGGCCTAGCACACCATCCTTATTAACTTGTTGCCTTGGGTTGTCTCTGCAGAATGTCAGAGACAGAAAGAAAATATTTTGAGGAATGTGGAGAAGACTTTGGACTTTCTTTTAACTCCTTTGTGTTAGCAGATACTGTTCTATGGAAATGCTCTGGTTTGAAGTATTTATGTAACATACAGCTGTGATATATTATGGTCAGTTGGAAAGTGCATTGAATTTAGGCATAAACCAAACTGGGATTAAGTTCAGATTTTACTGCTTATTAGCCATAAGTCTCTGTTCCTTGTAGAGTTTAGTAGAGAGATCTGAGAAAAATTTTCCAGAAAAAAGTAGCTCTTGAACAAGAAATAAGGGTGCATGTCCAGGACCTTGAGAGTTCCTACTGGAGTCAGAGAAGCCTGCTTGAGAGAATTACCTGTGGGCTGTGACTTGGGTGACGAGGTCGGGGTGGAAAAGGACTAGAAGAGGGGGTGCGTGTGATGAATGAGGGCGTAGAGGCAAAAGACAGCAGAATGATTAGTATTGGAATATAAAGCCTGAGAAGGTAAGAAAGTGACTAGAGATATGAGTTTCTTTTTCTTTTTTTCTTTCTTTTTTTTTTTTTGATACCGGGGGTTGAACTCATGAACTTGCACTTGACAGGCAGGTGCTTTAAATCCCCACCTCATGACTATAGATAAAAAACAGACACATATCTTTTAGGTCATGAAGATTCTTCAATGCTATGTAAAGATAGCCTTCATCCTGTTGGCTATGTATGAAATTCAAGCCTGAGAGTATTAGACGGGCAATGTTAAAAGGACAATTTGGCAGAGGCATAAAGGATAGTCTGTGGTGGATTGTAACATAGTATACCACTTTAGAGAAGTTTGGTAGTTCCTCAAAAAGTTGAACAGTATCTTATGACCCAGCAAATCTACTCCTAGATAAATACATAATTAGAGTCTGTATCCACACAATAACTTGTTCACAAATGTTAATAGCAGGATTACTTATAACAACCAAAGTAGAAACAGCCAATGGCTGATGGGGGGGTCAACAAAATATGCTTCAGTCATCATATAAATTAATAATTGGCTAGCAAAAGGAGTGAAGTACCCATTAGTATACATTTCATCTTGCATGAATCATGAAAGCATTATGCTAAGCGAAAGAAGTCAACCACAGGCAGCCACATACTGTGTGGTTCCATTTATATGAAATGTCCAGAATAAGCAAATCTGTAGAGGCAGGAAGTAAGATTTGTGTTGCTGGAAGCTAGTGAGGAAGAATGGTGCATTAGCCAGTGTTCCACTGCTGTGAAGAAAATACCTGAAGTAATTCAAATTAAAAGAAGCAAGAATTTGTTTTGGTCTACAGTTCCAGAAGTTTCAGACCATGGCTGGTTAGCTCTGTGTGGAGAGGCAGACCGTCACAGTGAGAGCACATGGTGTAGTACAGCTGCTCAACCGCACGAAGTAAAGAGAGAGAAAGGGCACTGTCCTCTTGAAGGGCATAGGTTACATAGTGACTTAAGTAACTTTTTTTTTTTTTAATGAGAGTAAAATTAACAAAACAGAACATAAGAAAGCAATGTAAGAGACATAAATTTCAAAGCAAGACAACCAGAGGTCTTCACTATCTATTATATTGTCTCTTGTTTTCTTCCAAATAGTTGTCCATATCTTCACATACAATAAATTCATACAAAACAACGTAGTATAAAACTGATCCAAACAGGATGATGAAGGCGTTCTAGGTCTTCTTCAAGACCAGAGAATAGAGAAGTTGACAATGGCTCTCATAGTGTCTCTCATTCGCTTCAAAATAGTTGTCCATACCTTCATGGTTGTTGAAATTAAAGAAAACAAAACAGACTAAAATCACTCTGAACAAAGAATAATAGTATTGCTGGATTTCACATTATGATGCTACGGAACCAGCACTGGGTACTGTAGTGTCTCTTTTTCTTCAAAGTAGTTGTTCATTTCATCATGCATTATATAATCAGTTCTCATAAACTGTTTTATAAGTTCTACGCATGAATGAGTCTCTACATGTATATCCTTTCTGTATTAGAGGGAAAAACAAAGCAAGACAAAACAAAAATTCCTAGAAAAACATGAAATGAAAAAGTCATATAAAACCACAATACAAGGTGATCTACAATGGTTACTATGATGTCTCTTGTTATCTTCAATAGAATTGTCTATGTCATCTGGCATAGTATAATTGAATATAGCAGTACATAATAATATTAACAAAAATGAAACATTGTAGAAACATTGTAAGACTTCAAAAGCAGGTAATAATCAAACCAGAGTGAGTACCTAGTGAATATTGTCATATTCAGTGTAGTCGCCTATACTCTCAGACTTGATACTATCATAACAGATTCAAATAAAATCAGTCAATACAAAACAGCACTCTAACAAACCAGATTCAAATAAAATCAGTCATAATAAGATAGTGTAAGTTATGCAGGGTTCAGATTAAGTTAATAGGAAATTAAGGATGATTACCATACTATATCCTGCTATTTTTGGGATAGCTTGTCTGTGCCCTCAAATCTAGTACAAGTAGATAAACTGGAACAGAATATAATCCATCTAATCAGAGCGGTGAGAGTAATATGGATTTTACATCCTGATACACTATGAACAATATCTTCTGCCTTCCTTTTTTAGACTATTCCTCCCCTTTCACTCCCACGGAGTGTACTGCGCATTTTGGGTCCCACCAGCTCCCTCAGTTTTTAGATTGTGGGGGCAACCCGCTATTTACCTAAATGGTTCCGAACCTTCTCACTCCTGGACTTGATCTCAAGCTGTATTCCTTTACCTACAAAAGCCTCAAGGTTTTCCTTCGTTATAGCTGAGTAGTTCTCTACTGCACAAAAGTATCATGTCTTTCCAACCTATTTGCAGGTGCTGGTTGAGTTGCCCCTATTTCTCTCTAGTTCCCTGTCACATAGAGCATTGTTTTCTTATATTTGATTTTCAGTCCATAAACCTTCTTTGAGGTTAATTATATTTCCTATACAGAGAAACTCGACAGACCCTACCTCCTGATCTACTCTGCCTGTGTTTCTTTTTGTTAGTGTAGTAAGGCCATCCATGTTAGAGATTATAGCAAACCTTCTCTGCCTCATTTCTGCTATGTTATTTTTCTGCCATTGGTTTTCTGCTTTTCTCCTTCATTCCACTGCCTGCCCCGTTTCTTGAGGCCTCTCTGCCACTGTTCCTGAAATCCTGGTTTTTTTTTTTTCTCTTTCTCTAGAATGTCCTTCAGTTCTCTGTAGGGTTGGATTGGTGGCCACAATTCCCCCAGTTCTTCTTTGTCATGCAAATATCTTGTTTCTCCATTAATTTTGAGAGACAGTTTTGTAGGGTACATCAGTCTGGGTTGGAGGTTATTTTCTTTCAGGGATTGGAATACTTCGTTCCAAGCTCTTCTTGATTTGATGGTTTGTGTCAAGAAGTCTGTCATGATTTTGATGGGTTTTCCTTTATAAGTGATTTGCTTCTTTTCTCTGACAGCTTTTAATATTCTGTTCTTGTGATGAATTTCTGGGATCTTGATTATTATGTCTGGGTGTAGATCTGTTTTGGTTGCTGCTGGCTGGAGTTCTGTATGCCTCATACATCTGAATATCATTTCCTTTTCTTATGCTTGGGAAGTTTTCCTTAATTATTTCTGTGAATAGCCTTTATATTTCCTTTGTGTTTACCTCTGCTTCCTCACTCATATTTTTTATTCTTAAGTTATAGATCCTCTTGCCATCTTCTAGCCTTTGTATTGTTATTGCCTGTTTCCTTGTTATTTTTAAGAGATCTTTCCTTTTGCAATCAGACATTGCAAACCTATCTTCAAGTTTTGTTAATCTATCTCTAGTTTCTGTCAGGCTGTTTTTCCAGCTTTTGATGGCGATTTTAATTTCTTGGTAATCTCTTTGAATCTCTTTCATGTATTCTAGGTTTTCTTTATATTCTTCATTGAATGTTTCTCTCCTTTTTTGTGTGTTCCTCCGTTCTTCTGTCTGTGTCTTCTTGAGAGGTGCCTAGCATTTCTTTTATTAATCTTCTTATATCTTGCTTTACTTGAATTAATATTTCAGTTTTGAGCTCATCTGTGATGTCACGAAGATATCTCTTTATGTCCACTGATGCCGTGTCTGATATTGCATGTTTGCTGCCCTCAATCTCTTCTGTATTTACCTCTCCTGGATCAATATTTGCAGGGTTGGGGGCTGGGGGCTTTTGCTTATTTCTTTCTCTTGTCATGTTTTTGGTTTCTTCCATACAGGTGTATAGTGTAGGCCCCAGCCCTTTTCCTTGTTGGTTACGGTTCTTCTGAAGTGCACTGGCTAGGGATTTCTGTCCTCCCCAGTTTGCTGTTGGTCATTGAGGTGCAAGCAGAGTTGGCGTATGCTGGCTCCTCCCCTCCGAGCCAGTCAACCAGCAGGGGCCTTAACCATGTTAGTGTGTGTCACGTGGATGGAATTGGTTCAGGACAACTTATTGGGTCCCAGCCAGGTGTGTGACCCAGGCCAAGCAGATCCCACCAACCTGCTCTGGGTAGGGAGCAACCAACTGAAGTCACTGCTGTTCCTTGTTTATGCCTGTCCTGTCCAAGTCCAACATGTCATCCAGTTGGTCACCCCTGAGGGTCTTGTTCCGAGTACTCACTGTGGGTTAGTGCAGATCTCCATGCAGCTCTGTTCTCTGTTGAGCTCACCGACCCCTGACTTCAGCGCAGCTGTGGCTGCAGCAGCAAGTGCACCACAATCTTGAGTTTGGGTGGCTCTATCGAGAGCGCTGTGGCCTAGAATCTGAGCTGCTCTGATGGTAGCCCCGCAACCACGCATTTGACCAGCTGTTTTCCCTTTAGTTTGTTCCTGGGTTGAGAGGATCCATCTCACTCAGTCTGGTCCTTTCCAGGATGTTTTATTCTGGCATCTGAGTTGTTTCTCTCAGGGAAGCTCTGTATTTTGCTGCTTACTGTCCACCATCTTTAGCTCCGCCCCTACTAAGTAACTTCTTTCCCTGAGCCCCACCTCCTCAGAGATCTCCCACCTGCCCTGTAGCAGTCAGGCCAGCAACCAGGCTTTAGCACATGGGTTTTTAAAGATTCAAGCCACCTCAGGCAGGGGATGACTGCTGATGGGTACAAGCCTCTTTCTGGAGTAATGAGAATGTTCTAAAATTAATGATGTTGGCTATACAACTCTGAATATGCTGAAGAAACTCAGCTTTATACTTTAAAAGATTGAATCTTGGGGTCAGGGGTTTAGCTCAGCGGCATAAGTGCCTGCTTGGCAAACGCGAGGTCATGAGTTCAATCCCCAGTACCAAAACAAAACAAAAACATTGAATCTTATGGATTGTTAAGTATATTCCACTTGCTGCTTAGAACAAAACACAATAAAAAGAAAGGGTAGATTTAGACCAGGATGTACATAGAGACAGAAGTTAGTATTTTATGCCTGTAACTTCTCAGAGGAAATGATTATTTGTGTGTTTTAAATACTTACTATAGTAGTTAAATACCATGAACATTCCTCAGACCTTTGTTAAAGGAGTGAATATTATGGTACCAAAAGGAAGAATCTTGAATACCAGTTGTATAAATAAATAATGTATGAAATAAAATAAATGTATGAAGTAAAAGATATTAGAAATAAAAAACTCAAAAAGTAGCCAGTTCTAAAATAAATATAAAAGCTTACTATATTTCTATGTATTTGCAGTAACCCAGCCATAATATATAATGAAAAAATACATTATTAGCCAGAGGAATATAATATATACAAGAATAAATGTATCAAGACATTTGCAAAATCCTAAAAATGGGGGAGAGCATATTTTTCTGATGTTGAAGGACATGTGAAAATATACCATATTTATACATAGAAAGACTCAATATTACAAAGACAGTTACCTCTCTTCCTTGCAATTTAGATGTATAATTCCACCTAAATTCAACAGCATTTTGAGGGAAAATTTAACAAAACACTTATAAAATACATAAAGAGAAAGTTTTGTTTTTATTCAAATTTAAGAATAACCAGGTAAGGTGATGGAGGCCTATTATTCCAGCACTTGGGAGGCTGAGGCAGGGGGATCACTGTGAGTTCAAGACCAGCCAGAACTACAGGTGAGACCCTGTCTCAAAACAAAAAACAAAACCAAACAAGCAAAAAAATCCAAAAATAGCATAGAGTCTTTGAAAGAGAGGAATTATGATGGGGTTTGCTGTGCCAGAGTGCAGTACATGATAAAGCTTTATGTTAACACAGGATTGACAGACAGCTCATAGAATAAAACAGCAAAAAAAAACAAAGTTAACATTCTTTGAACAAACTACTCTGTGTAATAGGTATTTATAACTTGAACTTTATGAGGGTAGTTTTATTTCCATTTAACAGATTAAGAAAACTAAGATACAGTGCTTTCATAACTTGTGCAGAATTATAGACAAGTTATTTTGTCAGGTAACTGGCAAAGTTTATTTTTAGGAATTTTCTCTTAAATAATTGAGGATATGTAAAAATACTAAGATATGAGAATTTATTTAGAGCATCGTAACACAAGACTAAAGATAGAAATAACCTAAGTAACAAGCAAAAGGATATTGATTAAATAAAATATGGTATTCCTTTACAATTTTATATGTGGCCATTTAAAAGGATGTGGAAGGTGATTGAAAAAAGAAAAACCCAGCTCGGTACTGGTGCAAAAACAGAAGTGTGGATCAATGGAACAGAATTGAAAGATAACATCTTAAGCAAATGGTTATGGGAAAACTGGTTATCTACATGCGAGGTGAATCTAGATCTATATTTCTCATTGTATACTAAAATAAAATCAAATGGATCAAAGACCTAGATACTGGGGCTATGCAGAGCCAGGAAGAGAAACAAAAGCCAATTCACCCTTCCCATGAGCCAGCAGTGGCCATGTGGGGCCAGGAAGAGAAACAAGAAGCCAATCTGCGCTTCCCGTGAGCCAGCAGTGGCCATGTGAGGCCAGGAAAAGCAACAAGAAGCCAACCCGCCCTTCCCAAGAGCCAGCAATGGCCATGTGGGGCCGGGAAAAGCAACAAAGAAGCCAATTCACCCTTCCCATGAAACAGCAGGCACATAGACTGGGAGACAAGAAGAGCCCCCCACCCTTGACCCTGTGAGCAACTGGCTGAGTTAATAGCAACTGAAGTATAAAAACAGCTTAATTCTTGTGTTGATTGATTGACTTTGCAGGCCTAAAGTCTGAGCATCTATTTAGAGGATAACAATACGCAGTATAGCAATTATGGGGAATTTCCTACTGTTTTGTTTTTGAAATCCAATTTTGTTCTCACTGTTTTGTTTTCTTTAATGTTCCATTTTGATTGATTTTATTCTGTTCTGTTTTGTTCAATTATATTATGTCTGATGGTATGGGCAGCAAATGGGTAACCATTTTTTATTTTCTACTATCCTGTTTTGAAATCTTGTATCACTGTCACTGTCTTGTTTTGATTGGCTTTGTTCTGTTTTATTTTGTTTGGTGTTAGTCTCTTTAAAATGAAATTAAATAAATAAAGTTGATTTTTTTTGTTGTTGTTATTGTTGACTCCAAAGCCCTAGATACTAAAACAGAAACACTTAATCTCCTGAATAAAACAGGTAAAATTTAGAAGACATAGGAACAGGACTTTCTTAACTGAACCCTGGTTACATAAGAAATAATGTAAGAATCAACAAATGGGGCTGTATCAAATTTAAAAGTTTCTGTTCAGCAATAGAAACAACTGAAAGATAGAAGAGACAACCTACAAAATAGGAAAAAAAAAATCCAGCTACTCCTTGGACAAAGGACACATATTCAAAATATATAAAGAGCTCAAAAATTAGACCTCCCCCAGGAATAAAAGGTGCCATCCAAAGGAATTGAAATGAAGAGACAATTCTCAGAAGACAACATTCAGATGGCCGGTAAATACTTGAAAAAGTGCTCAACGTCTTTGGCCACTAGAAAGATAGAAACAACATTGAGATTCCACCTTATTCCGGAAAAAAAAGAAAAAAATAGTTGTCAAGAACTCAGAAAGCCAACAAACACTAGAAAAGTTGTGGGGATAAAGTAAACCTACATTGTTAGTGGGTTAACAATGAACTACTACAACCACTACGGGAAATCAGTACAGAGATTCCTCAAAAAACTAAAAATAGGGATTCCATTTGACCCAGCTATACCATTTCTGGGTCTCTTCCAAAGAGTTAAAGATCATATTACAGTGATACAAGCATACTGTTTATAGCAGTACAGCTCATGATAACTGAATCTTGGAAGCAGCCTATATATCCATTAACAGATAAGTGGATAAAGAAAATGTGGTTTTTATACACAATGGCCTACTACTCACCCATAAGGAAGGATAAATTTGAGTCATTTGCAGGAAAATGGATGCACCTTGAGACCATAAAGCTAAGTGAAATAAATCAGACACAAAAGCTTAAATATCTCATGGTTTTCTCTTACATGAGAAACCCAAAGTAGAAAAAATTTTAAAGAGCAAACTAAAAAAAGATGACAGGAAACAGCAAGATGGACTGTGTGGAGATGGGAAGGAGATCTGGGTCTATGAGAGGAAAGGGAAGTAAAAAGGATCAAGGTGTGACATGTACATGTGCCAGCTCCTCCGTGAGGTGCTTATTATGTATAGCAACCATATAAAAGGGGGAAATGAAAGGAGATAATAAAAAATTAGAAGGATGTTTAGTGACAGTAATGCAGATAATTACATTAGACAGAAAAGTAGATTATAAAACAGTATCCCATTTTAAAAAATATATACTGAGAAAAAAGATGGGGCTTATACCAAGTGTGATTTTCTTTGATAAAAGCCTGAAAATTATGAATGATTTGTATTTTTGCTTATTCACATTTTCTACTCATTCCACTGTGAAATGTGTTTCTTCTCTAAAGAAATTATTTTAATAAAATTATTGTGCTCCTTTTTTTTTTTTTAACACAGCCTGTGAACTGCTGTCACCCTTACACCGTTTGCCATGCTAGCTGTTCCCTCGGTGCCTGTGCTCACTGTGTGTCGTCGTAGTTGTCACGGAGCACCACTGTCATTTGCTTTTCTGACTCCTGCTAGAGTCTAGGCTGTTGGTGCCTAGAACGTATGTGGCTTAGTAGATGTTTCAGGCAGGAAAGATGAAGCTGAGGGGGTGAAGGGCAAAAGAAAGGAGGAGGCGACGAGGAGGGAAGCCACCTGCAGACCTTAGTCTAGGTTATGTTTTACATATTAGGCCATTTTTACCCTGGCAAACAAAGGTGAATGGTAGGTGGTGTATTACAAGTGTAATTCTTTATGTTAATATAGAAAACCAGTTGATATCCTCACCCCAAATAAAAAACTTTCATCTCAGAACCACTTATGTGTAAGTTCTGATTGTGGG